>JASANG010004087.1:0-100203 GCA_030248215.1 Enoplolaimus lenunculus | reverse complement strand
AAGTTTGCACTGTTTCAATGTTTACCACCTGTATTTTACGGTATTGTGTAATTATCTTTAGTGCCATGCCAAGCGTATAAGGGTAACGTATAGCAATGGCACGTGCCCGTAGTACAGAATTCTGCATCGTCAAAATCAGATGTAAATACGTATATTTTTGCTATCAGTTCTGAATTTTAGTTGACGAGTGGTTTATTGAAAGCGCAGGCTCTTGATGCGCAAAATTTTTGTGAAATATAACGCATTCCCATATTAAAGTTTAGCTTCTTGTACATGGTCACCTTGGGTATCGATGGCCATCTAATTTGAGATCTTCAGAAGCGCTATGCATGGCTTATATTATTCTTTATATATGTAAATATGAAATTTATTCATTGACCAACAAATTATTGCCAAGAGACATCTGCAAAAAATACGAAGTCTCAGTTGAATACACGTTTTCATTTTGAATGGAAAATTCGGTTGAGTCATTACAGAATAGCTTTATCCAAAAGGCTCTATTTTTCAGAATGCAACAATTTGAAATTTATACTCCAAAACTCGGCTGCAGAAAGCGTAGTAGGTGAAACTCCGAAATACACAAACCTCGTAATAGGTTTCACGTATTATATTAATTACGTATATGCAGGTCCGTAGCCAGCCGACGTTGCTAAGGGGGCTAAAAAATTTCAGCAGGGGCATTTAACGGTTTTCAATGACTTGTAAGCTAGAGTTGAAATTCTTCTCGGGGAGCAACATTTTCTCCAGGGGGGCTAAGCACCTGCTGGCCTCCCCTGCGCTACGGGCCCGAGTATATGGTAATTTTCAAGACTAATGATCTATTGTAAAGTGTGATCCCAGTTAGTGAGCTAGCTGATGCAGCAGATGATTTACCTTCAAATGAAAGTACTTAGTTGACTTATGCACTCACACGTCACAATATGTGTCCTCCGCATGCAAAGTGTCCCCTTCCCAAAGAAAATTAGTAGCTTGTCCGGTTTATGTTTTATCGTAACTCTTTAATTTTTCAGTAGTATCATAACAAGTTGCAGACGTCATAAAGATTCGCGGAAACTCTATCCAGACAAGACTGTTTGCAGTAAACACTGTCTAAGACATTGAAATGTTAGAAGAACAGCGTAGCGTACAATATTTTTATGTGACAGACACACTAGTGACACCACTTTGTTCAAATTTTGGCGGAGAAATTCAGATTTGGGGTGGAAAATTTAAATTTTGGCGGAATTCAAATTTTGGTGGGAAATTTTAAATTTTGGCGGAAAAGTGAAATTTTGGCGGTAAATTCAAATGTTGCCGCGAAATTCAAATTTTAAAGGGAAATTCAAATTTTGACGGGAAAATTCAAGTTTTGGTAGGAAAATTCTGATTTTGGTGGGAAAATTTAAACTTTGGCGGGAAATTCAAATTTTGGCTGGGAACTCAGATTTTGGGGGGGGGGGAAATTTGAATTTGACTCGAAAATTTAAATTTTGTCGAAAAATTCAAATTGTAGGAAAATATACTGCCAAAATACTTTGTCACTTTTTGTGTATGTCCTAACAATAACGCACAAAAAGATCAAAATAACGCGGTATGTTTATATCTTATTTAGCGGGAGGGGTTTAACATCACCCCTCATCTATAGGAGCTTGACGCTCAAGACCAAGGGGCTCTCGCGTTTTGTGGTGATTTAGTACTATGTATACGTGTTGCAATTTCTAACACTGTGCGATATATATTATTTAACGTATATACACTGCGCTGAGTTGCCCATAGTCAACTCTATGTGAGAAGGGTTATAGAAAATAAAGTGAAAATTTTGCGCTTAATATCATAACATATTGCGTGATTGACATGAGAGCTTTAAGATATTGGTTGACTTTAACGCCTAAAGTTTATTGCAAGATCAAAGTTAAAGAAAAATTTTGCCTGCAGTAGTTTTTCGACTTCAATCTGTGATATGTCATCGACTGTTCTTCGAGCAAGTAATAATGGTATATCGTAACTTTTCAGTCACGAACTTAAAAAGCTGAGTTTTTTCGCTTAAAGTGGATCAATTTATTAGAACAAAATCCAGCAAAGTAGTAACCAGCCTTTTATACTAATTTTTTAGCAATTTTGACATTTTGCAAGAATTTTTACAAAAATTTCTGCTGCCTCCAGACCGAATTTCTGCTCACCTAAACCTTTCAAAAATGTATTTTTACCCCAAGAATTTCAAAACTAACATGTATTTCGAGAACTTAAAATACACAATTTCGCCTCACTTATGCGATCCTGTTTACATATGCACAGGCAGATATATTTACGTAGGATATATATATACATATATATACATATATATTATATATACATATATATCAACTGTCCCATTTGTCCCGACTGTCCGTGTCCCATCTGTCCCAACTGTCCCATCTGTCCGAGCTGTCCCATCTGTCCAAATGTCCCATCTGTTTCAACTGTCTCTGTCCAAAGCCTCCCAACTGTCCCATCTGTCCCAACTGTCCCATCTGTCCCATCTGTCCCAACTTTCCCATCTGTCACAACTGTCCCATTTGTCCCATCTGTTCCATTTGTCCCATCTGTCCCATCTGTCCCATCTGTGACAACTGTCCGACCTGTCCCATCTGTCCCGTTTGTCCCACCTGTCCCATCTGTCCAAAGTGTCCCAAGTGTCGTAGCTGTCCCATCTGTCTAACTGTCCCGTCTGTCCCATCTGCCCCAACTGTCCCATCTGTCCCAACTGGCCATTTGTCCCGTCTGTCCCAACTGTCCCTACTGTCCCATCTGTCCCTACTGTCCCATCTGTCCCGCTTGTCCCATCTGTCCCGTTTGTCCCATCTGTCCCAACTGTCCCAGCTGTCCCATCTGTCCCAAATGTTCCATGTGTTTCAACTGTCTCATCCGTCCAAAGCGCCCCAACTGTCCCATCTGTCCCATCTGTCCCAACTTTCCAATCTGTCCCATCTGTCACAATTGTCCCATTTGTCCCGACTGTCCCATCTGTCCCATCTGCCCTATCTGTCCCAACTGGCCATTTGTCCCGACTGTCCCATCTGTCCTTACTGTCCCTACTGTCCCATCTGTCCCTACTGTCCCATTTGTCCCGTTTGTCCCACTGTCCCATCTATCCCAAGTGTCCCATCTGTCCCAAATGTCCCATCTGTCCCAACTATCGCATCTGTGCCAATTGCCCCATCTGTCCCAACTGTCCCATCTGTCCCAGCTGTCAAAACTGTCCCATATGCCCGACTGTCTCATCTGTCCCAACTGTCCCGCTGTCCCAATTATATTTTTTGTATGTACTCCTGGTACCTGGTACATTGCTGTCACGGATACTCCTGGTGCATTTCTGTCCCGGGAAAATGGGACGGCCTTTAGGATAACATTGGCCACAAACTAAACGAAAAGTTTTATATTTTGTCCCAACTGTCCCGCTGTCCCAATTATATTTTTTGTATGTACTCCTGGTACCTGGTACATTGCTGTCACGGATACTCCTGGTGCATTTCTGTCCCGGGAAAATGGGACGGCCTTTAGGATAACATTGGCCACAAACTAAACGAAAAGTTTTATAGTTTAATGCATTATATGGGGAGATAAAAAACTAAAATATATACTCAAGCAAGTAAAACTTGATCGGACACAATTGTAATTCTTCTTTGAACTAACGAACCCAAAATGAACTGATTTAAATGTTGCAACTAATTTTAACAGGTACGGAGACATATCCCGTGTAACTGTACATACTACTCAACCAAAATTTCGATCATTTATAACAACGATTTTTTTTTTAGTATTTCTTTCACGTTTAAACTGACGACAAAATTACATTTGGCATTTCTCAACCAACAATTTTAAATTCAAACTGAAGTGTATATTCATAACTACAAGAACTAGATTGATATTCCGCGACTGCGATTACTGCATTTTTTCCAATCAATTTATGGAAAGCCTCACTTTAAACTGAAATATCTCTGCTTAATACATTGTTCAAATATCAAGGGGTGTATATTTCATAAGCTACCCCAGCACGTGCAAAAATGAATCTGCAATATACATAGCCTTTCCATCAACCGATTTTCTGATAAACCAGCTATAAAGAAATATTTCTTCCACTTTTTTCAAATTTGCACACCATAGAACCTTAAACCTCTGAATTGCATACCTACTGGAAAAGTCTAACCTTTTTTCGAAAAAAAGAAAAGCAACCAAGTGAAGTTATCTTCGGCATTAAATAGCCACGCCACAATATTCAGAACCCCTGGCGAATTTTGAAATTGGAGTTAATACTTAATACATATTTTACAGGTTCAAGGGACGATAGATGCGCGTTATTCATTGCTATAGATAAAACTTGAACCATTCGTTACCTGGTAATAGTTCGCCATACCGTTTACTTGCAGGTTTGTTACATTGGCAGGCTGATATCGATACTGGGTAAAGGTTTGGGAATAGGAATAGCTAATAGCGTTAAGGTAATTCATTTGGAACCTAAAATTATAGCATTGCTGAGAAGTAATCAACATTTGAATGACGAAGATAGTGAAAATTCAGTAGTAATTTGCAAACTTAGCATTAACCGACAAGATGTATTTGTAATAACCCATGAAATCCAAAAATACGTGGAGCAAATCCGGATAACTATAACATGCAGATTGATAAGGGCAATGACTCACATTCTTCTCTCAATCTAATCAATTTATATCTGGGTGCATAAGGTTCTAGACACCCATGTACTTGCTAGTGATAGTGGACGTATGTCTGTAGCGGTAATGACAGCGACGCAAATTTAACAGTAAGTTAAACAATACAGTTTTGCAGGATACGGTGTACATTAACGATTCACATCTATTTTATTATTTGTTAAAATACATTCTGTAAGAATACCAATTTTAAAAATCGCCCGTGCACAGGTAAACAATGTGAGGCAGGTTATACGGGCATGAAATGTTCGTTTTAACATTCCATCAAAACAAGCGGTAGCACAATAAGCGTTACCTAAATATGTTACTTACGATAAGATGTTTTGTAAAGATACTACCATGACGTAAAGTTAAATTGCTACGTCACGCGCAAAGCATTACCCATTGGCGAAGGCAATAGTTATTTTAGGAGAGTGCGTCTAGCATTAGTCAGTATCAACAGCTGGGCACTGTATATCAAGTATACGCCGACAGGCACACATACTAAATTACATGCTTAGACATAGTTATGCGCATCTCAAAAACAGAAATGAAGCTTTACTCAAGCGCAAGCGTTTGTCCCTGCTAGCTCTAGGTCGGCCGAAACCGTACTAACTATTGGTAAGTAAACGTAGACAAAGAGATCTACATTGGCGAAATCCTCAAACGTGCTGTGGCAAATACAGGAAGCAATATTACGGTTTTGCCCACTAAAGCTATTTGTAAGTTATATAAACCAGAAAATGTTAAATTCCCGTGCCTGCCAGGACAACTTTCGGTGTTACTAGGTATGCCTTTACTCTGAAAGAGCTATTAAGTTAACGTGGAAATAGGTTCAAAAACAATACTGTTTCTTGTATACGTATCCGTGGAGTGCGTCCATCCAGCAATACTAGGAGTTGACCTACTGCGGCAGCTTGCCAGTGTATGTTAAATTCCGAAGCTGGTGTAACTAAGCTCGTGAAGATACAATTGAAAATGGAATATTATTTTAACTGGTAAGGTGTTGTTGTCGAATACGACGATGATCCTTCCACGGTCAGAGATGCTCATTTCCTATCCAGTGGCCAGATTTACACATAATGGTGACTTGTAATTTGTGCCCAATTTCATCCTGATAAAAATATGCGGTCTAAATGCAGTTTAATTAATTTTAATTGGTTCGGATAATGTAGTTTTTCCTTTGCAATTACATAAGATATTGAGTTCTTTGAAAAAATGGAAAACAAAATTCACTCTCTGCCTGAGTGATCGGCTATTTTACCCTTAGCCGGCGTTTTCCCAAAAATGCTTGCATTTTGAGGGTACCAGTGGAGGTCTGTCTCCCGCTCCGGGACAAAATCGACCTCCGGCACCAGTAGACTTTTTACCGAAGGTTACAGCAATTTCGATAGTAAATTCTGCTAGGTTTAATACAAAATTTATTTGTTTTTCGCGTTTCGTTTTATCTTGTGGCGCAATTTTCAGGTAAAAATTGCTGAGATTTCGTAAAAAATAAGCGAACACATTACTGACATTTGCTAAAAACAAACACTAGAACAGATGCCAAATTTCTCACTTACACAAACTGATATTTGCTAAAAAACAAATTAAACACTCTTTTAACAGTAGATGCCTAATTTCACCTAAACTCTGGCTTCTCTGGCTCCGGCAACTTTATGCGATTTTCTGTCCAAGTGAACTGAGTGGGTTACCCATGTTACGCTACTACACATATAAGGCATACTTCCCATATCTGCAATATGTTGTTAAGTTGCTTGGATTTAGGTTAGGTATTGGCTAAGATTAACTAATATATACCAACATGTTTCATGCATCGTCCACAATATTTCTAAAACACGCTGTGGAATTTTACATCGACCTTAGACGACTGCCCTCAACGGGTGCGCCCTTAAATAAGCAACGACAGTTGCCGTCTGAAAAATTTTATAGCAATATCAATTGCTTTTCTAATTTTTAAAATTTATTTTTCAGTTTAAAATTTCGTAAAAATGAAAAATGGCAACCGTCTAAAGGTAGGTTAAAAATAAAGCTAGTGGACAACTACTTAGCTTAAGAACAGCGTACTGTTGACGGTTGCTCTAATTTTTTTAAAAACAACTAGACGCTTACCCTTAGTAATACAGAAAAGTATCTACGCTTGCTGTGATTTCAAACTAAACACCGTAGACGGTTGCCGTCAAATATTATTACGGCAACCGTCAATGCCGTTCTTCGCGTTATAAAATATATATTCCGCAAAATGTGTGTTTCCTATTTTTTTATTTTTTACGCGGATAGTTTTTTGGGGTGATTGGTTTTAATTTTTGGCCAATGTTACTTTTAGGGGCGTTTATAAGCGCATTCCTAAGCCTACGCCTAAGCCTAAGTGTTGCAAAAATGAGTTCCTAAGCCTAAACCTAAGCAAAAAAATGTTATCTAGAATCTAAACCTTCCCGTTAAGACCCACCAGAAACCTGGACGCCACTTTAAAGTAACATAGGCCTTTTTGAGGGGAAAAACTGTACAGACCTGCTATAAACACAAGAAATTTCTGAAGGGGCCGTACGCCCGCCCCCGCTCTAAAATCCGCTAGTGAACGTAGTTTTGATTTTTGCGGTCCATAGCAGAAGGAACCAATGTTTACGTTTAGGGGCGTATAAACATAAGCGTATTCCTTAAAATAAAGCCTGAGCCTAAGCGTTGCAAAAATTTGTTCCTAAGCCTAAGCGTTGCAAAAATTTGTCCCTAAGCGTAAGCCTAAGCGTAAGCTTAAGCCTTTAAAAAATGTATAATCTTAAACCCACTCTTTATTTATACAACCAGACACATGGGCACCCCTTTCACATGGGCCAAATTCATTGTCAATCCACCTCGGTTTAGGCTAAATGTTAGGGCTGTCCCAATTTCTTGCAGAACTGTATGAAAGTGTAGGCTTATATTTTAAGACTACATTTTTTGCTTTAGATTGAGCTTTATGCTAGGCTAGGTACGGCCGTAAAAATTCAAAAGAATATATTAAAAAGTATTTACAAATATTAAAAAAGAAAGTATATACACCAGTGCTGGACCATGTATAAAGATCAGGGTCGGAGAGTTTGTCTGTGGTACTAGAATAGCCTAATTGTTTTGCTTGGCCTACGCTTAGGCTAGACTTTAGGCATATTCATTCTTGTGCATAGGCTTTAGGCTTAGGCTTAGAAATATGCTTTAAAATACTGAAGCGCTCCTGTTCTTTACATTGTCCATGAATTATTCAACAACCTTCTAGCGTTTGTAAGCTTCAGTGACAACGTTTTTTATTGGTGGAAATTGAAAAAACAAAACCAAACAAAAACATTAAACTTTGAAAACAGTAAATCATGATTTCGATATACGCATATATACACATTAACGCAGTGAAGAGCAATGATGAACAAAGGAAAACTACCGCTTCAAGTTCCGAAAAATTGTAAAAATCCTTCTCAACAATGGTTTATGTGAAAACTGAGTGCTGTAGCACAGTTTCATATGCTATAGAGCAAGCCTAAGCCTTAACAAAACTTTTTTACAGTTATACACGTATATATACATGGCCACAATGTGGGGATGTAACATTTTATACTGAGGAACAGGTACAACCAGATGTGAAAAATACCAAAACCGATGGTCAACAGAATATATATGTCGGAGCCGAGGCTGGAGAAGGTGAAATCGTAAGTTCAATGTGTTTTAGCAAATAGTGATGCAAAATCTGTATGGTTTGCGCCTTGAACTCGAACGTTTATATACCAAACAAACAGCGGTAAATATAAAACACAAATATAACTTTATATACATATAAAGATCATATAATGCTCCTTAAAATTCTAATGACTTGGAAGCAAAAAGGGGCCCATGCGACGCTTGCACACTATTCTGGTATTAAATTTCGAAAAGTTGAGTGAAACGCTGCGTTTTCAAGTAAAAAATATTCAATGTTCTTTTAAAACCTTTTTCAATATATATACACAACACACTAATCGTCATGACCTTACACCATAATAATTCGTCTCTAAATATTGCATTATGCTGATTTAAAACCCACCGGGAAAATACAAAAAAAACTTCAATCACAACAGTACGTTTCACACTACATGTATGACGCAAAAACAAAACAAAACTTAAGCGGAATGTAAAGCACAACCAGAATAAAGTCCTCTAGAAAGATTCATACAACTTTCAGACTGAAATGCAACTGTATATATACCAGAATTAATACTGAAAAAATTCAATTCCTGTTCTTGTTCCTGTTCAAGCATTTAAAGATCCAAGAACCTGAATTTTTGCGATATTGCGTCTTTAATGATCGAAAATTTGTTAGTGTGTTGGCAAATTTTCCTAGCTCAATAAAACCGGATGTGCTTTATGAATAAGGTGAAAATACGCTTAAGGCATTGTTTAACTAATTTTTTGAAAGTGAACAACTTGATGATAAAAATTTATTTCAAATTCAGATTCTGTTCCTGTCCTGGCCCTAGTAAACATGAAATTCCTGTTCCTGTTTTCGTTACAAGTTTAGCCTTTGTTGGAAACCTAGATATATATAGGTGTATAACACGTATAATATATACATCGGTAAAGAAAGAAAAGTCAAATAGGTATATATAATGCACTAAAAACTGGCAATGCACTAAAATTCACGAGAGTTAACACACTGAACAGTCTGTGAAGACTGTATTTTGACCACGGCAAATTTTTCAGCGAAACTATGTGTTTGTCGTACAATTGCGGGACCAGAGTCCTAAAGGTTTGAAAGTGATAAAATGAACATTTGCTCTTGTACATTTCTCCCATGTTTAAAGTTACTGCTTTGGTTCTGGAACGGACGCAGACATAGCTGTAGATTAGAATTTAAACCGAAGCGCAACGTTCATAGGAAAGAGTAGAAGAGCCAGGTCATATTTTTCTGAGTTAAACTGAGTTTGTACCATCTCGAAATGAAATAATGGTTGCCGCGTTATATATATGTACAAAAATGCTGAATTCGTTCCCCATAAATTTACATCGCAATTCCAAATACGCAACAAGCAAACCAAGCCAAATTGCTTGATTTCACGAAATATACGAGAAACGAGAAAAAAAACAAAAATAATGCACTAAAATTTGCAATGCACTTATGGCAATGAGACGGTTTTTTCCGTTATCCCCCAGCCCGCGTTTGCCCAAAATGAATCGATTTAAAAATTTTGAATATTTGATCTTCTCGACCTCCCTTTATCCTTTCATACCTAAAAACGTTTCGGGGTCAATTGTATTTTTCAAAACTTCAAATTCAGGCGTGAAATGATCAACGGAGATCATGAATATAGGCAAAGTTTTCAAAAGCAACGGTTTTTGAGCAAATGCGGGCTAGTAGGAAAAACGGAAAAGACCCAAAGAGACAATCAAATCAAAGATATGTACGGCACATCATAACACTAAAAACAAGTAAACAATAAATCATATGACTAAAAAACGTATACAAATACACGAATATTATGCATTGGTTTCAGATCGTGTATGATCTTTTTCGCGCGCAAACACGGATAACTTTTTCCTGTTGACTTGCAAACATCGAACTAAAATTTGGAACATCTGGGATGACATATAGTATATATACGTGACTTTTCTGTGTACCAGGGTACAACAAGAGGTCTGCCTCTGACTCCGGTAGAAAATCGGCCTCCGGCTCCTGCTCCGGTAAAAGTTTTGCCGGAGGTTCGGGAAATTTTGGTAGCAAAATTTTGCATATATAATTTTCCAAAATTTATCAGTTTGAACGGGTTTTGTTTTACTTTTGTCGTAATTTTCAGAAAAGAATTTCCGAAGATTCGCAGATAATTTAGCGCAAAACCAAATAAATTAACAACATATTGCAGGTATTGGCTAAAATTAACTAGGTAACCATCATCGTTACTACCTAATTTCACCTCACCTCCGGCTCCGGCTCCGGCAAATTTTGTTGACCTCTGGTCTCGGCTCCGCTATTTTCACCTCCGGTTGCACCCTGATGTGCACCATATAGCAGGGTGCCACCGAATATACATTTCCATTTTCGTTTGCGCTTTAAACATCGGTGTTCGTTTACCGGTAATTAAATTGTAAATCAAGATCTCGCCAGTAGTGAAAAAACAGGGGTTTTGCAACCGCCACCGCCACATTCACATGCCTGTTTTTTCACCGCTCTCGCTTTATACTGATCACTATCCTTTTTGTTTCTGACATTTTTACTACGTATGTTTCTGCTTTACAATTAGCCAATTGGCTCTTGTTCATTTCCGCCACTCATGTTTAAACTTAGACTCAAGGCCTACGAAACTCTAGGTCTCTACTTAACCCTTAATGCACTGGCCTAAGTTTCAGTCTAAGCCTAAAGTTTAACAATTAAGGTGGAAAAAATAGGGCAAAAGCCCATACAATGTCCCGTGAACTACACATATATTGCCGGGGACTAACAGGGCCAAGTTGTAAACGATATCGAACTTACCTCGATCCGTTTCCGTTTTATTCACGTATCACTATCTGCGGTTAGCAATATATAAAATCGTATGTGTTCAGCCGTTTTCAATCACTGAGCTGATTGCATTTGCTTAGGTATATATTCCAATTCTACTATCTTTTGTATTTTTCAGATTTATGATTAAAATAAAATTTTCTGGCAAATTTTCAGACTATTCTGAACAAAACTATTGGTCCACTTTAAGGGGCGTCCATTTTTAAGACTCTCCGAAATTCACTAAAATACGGCCCATCTTACTTTGCCGTCCCGGTTTTTGGTGGTTCTCTAAAAGAGTAGGCTTTCATTCTAGACTAGGTACATTATTTTGCTCAGGCTTAGGAATACGTTAATCAACTGCTACTGCACTAAAAGTAAAATTGGCCAAAAACATTGAAAACGAATTTGATCACTCATGATATCCGGCTTAGACTTTGACAAAAAACAAATTTTGGCTCCGGCTCCTGTGTTAAACTTGCAGGATATATAATAATTCTAAAAAGCTTCAAAAAATTCAATTGCATACGTAGTATATTTTTATAAAATTGTGCTATATACTCATTTTGGTTTTGCATCTTTGTTCTTTTAAGCGTTTGGATGAATTTTGTTACTTATTTTTAACCGAAATTGAGCAATAGCAGCATAGAAGAAAAATTAGTTATTTATTGTGCGTAAACTGTCTTTATAGAATGGTGAAAATGACAAATAGTCAGTGAAAACGGCAAGTTTTCCTTGCGTATATACAGGAACGACAGCACCGGAAATATAAGCATGCACGTATTGCGCACGAAATACAATAAGTTTCCTACAAGGCTACTTTGACTTACTTTTGAGCTGAACCGGATGTATCAACGTCCATGAACGATACACGACTTTCATCAGAATTGTCGACAGACATAGGCTCTTCAGGATTTTCAACACAAGTGGATAACTGAGATCTAAAACTGATTAAAGTTTTAGTGTTCAGGTAACAAAACTTTCTCGCGCGCTACGCAAACTAGGTTCTTTGGTTGGTTTAAACTATACACCAAAATAAACTTCTACAAGACCCCAGAACTCGTATTCGTAGTTGGATTTCACATAGAAAGAAGTGTATGATACGGCCCTTTTCTTTGCCGTATTTTATAAGCTTAAACTGAGGCTTAGGTTTGTTTTAGGAAAAGACTAGGTACAAGACTTAAACTTTAATGCACGGAGGGGAAAAATAATATATACATGACCAGCGCGAGCGCCCGGCATAATTTCGCTGGCAATACGTATACACCACCATAAATGTTTCAAACGTACATACACCCTGCCTGTTTCACCCAAGCTAATCCACAGTGCAATCGGAATTCTGATTCCGATTTATTCCGATTCCGATTGCACAATCAATTGGAATCGAAATTTCAACATTTCAATTTTAGTTCTACTTGTTGTGATATGTTGCATAAAAATTCTGCATCATCTAAAAATTGTTTTTAAAGTTAACACAAATATTCATTGTTTAGCTTTTACAGCAGAAACTGATTGATTGAAAATTTGTTCATGCAACGTTTTTGAGAATTGTTGCCAGCCAACAGACACTCTAATCAATATTTTGTTTTACAAATTATTCGTATAGCCACAAATTAGGTAGTTCCGATTCCGATTCCAATTCCGATTCCGGTATAATCCGGTCAAGCTTTGCACCCTGGTCACACAACTAAAATTTGTCAATTTTCCAATTGGTTAGCTTGCAGTGATGCGAATGATGTATGCAATAGCTGCTATCCAAAGAAATACACGGCAGTTGCATACATAAAGGTGTTTACGTAATTAAAACGTATCGTGCGTGAAGCGATTGGTGTTATGTATTTGATTGAATGATTTTTAAAACTACTATACTCGTTTCTTTTTTCTTCTGCTTTATACGTACGTACACATATATACGTATACGTACGTAAAACGTATATACGTAATACGTATATGCCTATCACCTTCGGCTCCGGCAAGTTCCGATATTACCACCGGTTGCACTCTGGAAAACGGGTACGTATATATAAATTTCAAATAGGATTTATTTTTCTGCCAATACAATTGAGACGTGCAAAATATATAATATTCACCGGGCTTCCTAAAATTTTGGTGAATAGATGGGGATGTGCCGAAACTTTTAAGATTATGGATAAATATCGTATTTTTGTTTCAGTTCAGAAAATTGCAGCACATCTGAATAAAAAATTAGCCAATGTAAAGAACAGAGGCGGAACAGTATTTTAAGCATATTTCTAAGCCTAAGCCTAAACCTGAACCTAAGTGTAAGAATGAGCATATTCCTAAGCCTAAGCCTAAGCCAAGCAAAAATTAATCTAAATTCTAAAACTGAAGCTTAGTTTGTTGTAGTCCCACAGAAAAACTTGCCGCCGCTGATCTTTACTTGGGCCAAACATTGTAAGAAATTTACACAATTTATAACTAATTTTGAACGTATAAACGAATTATAAAACAATGTTTTCGGTTATGCGCATATTGTACAGAGATCGTTCTATTTCTCAATTCAGATATATAAGCTGCGGCCCATGTTACGCTGAGGGCCGTCCCGCTGTCCCGGGACAGTGGGACAGTGGGACAGCGGGACAGTAGGACAGCGGGACTGTCCTACTAACACCTTGTCCCGCTGTCCGACCGTCCCTATGTCCCATTGTCCCGCTGTCCCACTGTCCCTCTGTCCTACTGCCCCACTGTCCGCTGTCCCACTGTCCCACTGTCCCACTGTGCTACTGTCCCGCTGTCCTACGGTCACGCTGTCCTACTGTCCCGATGTCCCACTGTCCCGCTGTCCCACTGTCCTACGGTCCCGCTGTCCTACTGTCCCGCTGTCCTACTGTCCTGCTGTCCCGCTGTCCTACTGTACCGCTATCCCACTGTCCCGCTCTGCTACTGTCTCGCTGTCCTGTCCCGCTGTCCCACTGTCCTGCTGTCCCACTGTCCCACTGTTCTACTGTCCTACTGTCCCGCTGTCCTACCGACTTACTGTCCTGTTGTCCTACTCTCCCACTGTCCCACTATCCTACTGTCCCGCTGTCCCACTGTCCTACTGTCCCGTTGTCCCGCTGTCCTACTGTCCCGCTGTCTCACTGTCCTGCTGTCTCACTGTCCCACTGTCCCGCTGTCCTACTGTCCAGCTGTCCCACTGTCCCGCTGTCCTGCTGTCCCACTGTCCTACTGTCCTGCTGTCCTACTGTCCCACTGTCCTGCTGTCCCGCTGTCCTACTATCCCGCTGTCCTACCGTCCCGCTGTCCCGCTGTCCCACGGTCCCGCTGTCCTACTGTCCCACTGTCCCACTGTCCCGCTGTCCAGCTGTCCTACTGTCCCGCTGTCCTACTGTCCCGCTGTCCTACTGTCCCGCTGTCCCACGGTCCTGCTGTCCCGCTGTCCTACTGTCCAGCTGTCCTACTGTCCCGCTGTCCTACTGTCCTACTGTCCCGCTGTCCTGCTGTCCCACTGTCCTACTGTCCCGCTGTCCCGTTGTCCCGCTGTCCTACTGTCCCGTTGTCCCGCTGTCCTACTGTCCCGCTGTCCCACTGTCCCGCTGTCCTACTGTCCAGCTGTCCTACTGTCCCGCTGTCCTACTGTCCCTCTGTCCTGCTGTCCCACTGCCCTACTGTCCCGCTGTCCTACTGTCCCGCTGTCCTACTGTCCCGCTGTCCTACTGTCCCGCTGTCCTACTGTCCCACTGTCCTGCTGTCCCACTGTCCCGCTGTCCTACTGTCCCGCTGTCCCGCTGTCCCACTGTCCCGTTGTCCCGCTGTCCTACTGTCCCGCTGTCCTACTGTCCCGCTGTCCTACTGTCCCGCTGTCCTACTGTCCCGCTGTCCTACTGTCATGTCTTCGTATATTCCAGTTGTATATACATGCGACGTAAATCCCATTCCCTCAAAAGGGGTAAAACAAAAACGCAACGCCCATTGGTACATTTTGTACCATGGGGAAACCCATTCCAAAACTTATTTTTTCTTGTCATGCACTCTTGGTCTAAGTACGTATATACGTGGTCGGAAGTAGTACGGAATGTGGAATCCCTTAGAAATGTAACAAAAACTGGTCATTCCCATAGATCTCGACTATATGAGTCCATCGGCACCACTTTTGTGAATGCATGACCAATGGTTCAAACGTTATGGTGCTCGAAATTTTAGTTAAAAACGCACAGATTGGAAGAGGAAGTATCTATCATGCGCATGTTCGTATAATCAGGTTTAATCGTTATACAAATTTGTCTGTCGTTCGATGATACATGTTAAAGGGTCATCATAACTTTTGAACAAGGGCCCTACAGCCTTAAAAAATGGTACCGCTGAACTCAGCGCGTCGAAATCTATAAAATAAACTGTTTTTATTTAAGTTTCTAGAGGTGTCCATATCCCGTACCTCCACCTATAAGTGCTTATAACTCTGTATCGTTACTTCACCTATAAGTGCTTATACTCTGTATCGTTAGTCCAAAGCAAGCTTCAATTCCACATTCATATTTTTAGGAAGTCACAATAACGTATAAATACTATTCCTATTGATGCCTATAAACTTAACTTAACTTGCACTTCTAACACATTATTTGAACGTACGTGTGCTATTTCGGGTTCATGTTGGATTACGGAAATATCTCAACAGTGACTACAAAACTATTTTCCGTCATTAGGTAAACAGACATACATAAACATTACATATATACCTATGTAACTGGCTTCTCAACAGCGGGGGGAGCACGTTTCAAAATTTTCCTTTTTCCTCCGGCGAAAATTTTGTCGTTCCCCCGGAAAGGCACCCCGGCGAATGTTTAGCCGCCCCAGCAATTTTTTTGCTGGAAACCCCCAGGACTTTGCTAAGTGATGAAGACCTGGACTTCTTTTGAGACGGACATTAAAAGCAAAATATAATTTTATATTACGTTGAGTACTCATAATTTTTTATAGTTACAAATTCCCGTAGTAACTAATACAATTCAAAAATGAATTGAAAAAAGCACAATTATGTAAAGACCATTTCAGGACATACCACATTCGAAAGTGCCTTGCTGCAACAAGTTCAACCCGCCTGAGCCTTATGATAAAACAGAAGCTGTGTCTAATATATAAAAAATATAAATCACAGTTTCAATTATAGATTATATTTTATAAATTGTGCTCCTTTCAATTTCTTATTAGTTAAAATTATTGTTTATTAGTAATGTTCAGTTGAGTTGGAAGCACGGTCTGGAATAAAAAATGGTCCAAAAGTGGGTTTGCAAAATTTTAAGCCTGCCCCCAGCAAAATCAGCTGCCCCCCAAGAAACTCATGTGGCCCCCCAGGAAACGACCCCGGCGGAAATTTTCAAGCTGTGGAGAAGCCAGTGTAATATTGTCATCTCACTACCTACCCGTGTCCAATTCCGGTAAAATATCTGGTGATTTTATAACCCTTGCGGTTCTGGGTCCGTTTGTGTATCTAAAATTTTGTACCGATCTGGCACCGTGTTTTGCTCAAATTGAATTTTCTGGTCCCGCTGTATGTTGAAAGAATTTTTTGTCTGTACTTTGTTTGTGCAAGTCTTCCGCTATTCGAATGCAAATGATGTACAATATATACGCGCAGAAATTTCAATCACCGTTTTTCTATTTTACTTCAGCATTTAGCACATTTTGTAGTATACGTTGGTGTATTTTTTAGATATCGCGATGCACCAGTATTTCGTCTTGATGGACCACCCTCTGTCGCCAATGTTCGTCTATAACGAACCGTTATATTTTAGTGGTGTCGAATTTTTTAGTATGGAGATGATTCTTTGGTACGTTTTGCTCCTGCTCTCCGGGGAACGAGTTGTAGCAGCACAGATGCTACAATCCCGACGTCTTGTCAATTCGCCTAGTGAAATCGCTCTCTGGATTCGTAATCAAAACGGAAGGATTAATCCAGACTGTATATTTTATTTTGATACATTGTTGCTTGAAATTACGATTGACCAAATGAACAAATTAACTAGTCCCTTCAGACGTTCGGTTGACGCGATTATTAAATATTTACGTAAACCTAAAGAGGTAAACTTTGTTGTTTGTTGTACTGACCTTGTATATGGTTCAGGATTGCAGGAAGCTGATGTTTTTTTGGTCGCACCAATGAGTTCATTGGTTATAACTTATACGGCACATGTTTGAACTATATTCGGAATGCGTGGTGTGACGGAATTTTTCAACCTCTTACACAAGGGTCTTTTTCTCTTTTCCCAATTACAACTACGATAAGCTGGACTTATAATTAAACTATCTTGATTATCTCCGATAGTCAGTGCGCAGAAATTGCGTACATACAAGCGGGACGCCATTATTCTGTTCCAGGGGGAAGGTTTTTTAATATGGCTGAAGTTGTACAGGCCGCGAACTTAGAGTGGTTGGACTTTAAGTTTATTATCATACAGTGTGGCGTTAATGATGCCCAACGCTGCATTACTTTTCAAAAATGGTCGTGGGAAGTTTTCGAAAATTTTTTAAAAAGCAACATAAAGGCCCCAAAATATTGATTAGTGGCCCTGTACCCAACCCAAGTGTTCCACAAATTGTGCCACATTCGCACTGGATTGAAAATCAATTAATTGGTAGTGATATAGTTTACTTAAACTGGTGTTCTCGCCCTAGCACTCCGTTCGTTTTATCAGGGGAGTTAAACACACGGCTATTTAACAGGGATAAATTTCACTTGAATCATAAAGGGTTTAGACTGTTATGGCAAGAATGGGCAAAAATATTCCTAGATATATCTCGTGTCAGATACGCAATGTCAAATACACGAAAATGCATAAAAAAGGATCGCATGGGTCATGTCACCAATGTTGCTTCAATATAAGTTTGAAAGCTGTAGTAGACCAACCTGCTGAGTCCGAAAGCAGATTCGAATGCGACATATAAAACCAAGAGTGGGTGATCACTTTTGTAGGCCAGACTGCGCAATATGGTTGGATAGACATGATACAAATTGTGTAAGCATGGGCGCACCAGCACGCGTTGTATTATCGCCGCACACCCCTTCCATTTTGGGGTGAATTTCGCATTTTACCACATTCCCAAACTTTAAAAATTAGTGCAGAGCATTTTTATTGTTGAAATTTAGCTTTTTACGATCAAAAGCGCAACGCGCGCTGGATACGTTCGTTTTCACAGAATGAACAGTTTCGTACTTTTGTAAAAAATCATTCATTAAACCAAGAGTTATTCTGATACCACGTATATTTCCTATGGTCAGCGGTTGATCAGTGTAGCAGTACGTGGGTGTTTTTCTGTCATTCTTCCTCCAATTGAGAATGCGAAATCGAAGTCTAAATTTTAGCGTCCAAAAAAGGGAAGGAGCACCGTATAAGCAGCTGTATATATATCACAGGTATTCCAATGCAGATTTAGTAGCAAAGCTCGCCATAACCCCCTGACAGCTAACGTTTTGTAGTACCACACTTTATCAGGTATATATACAGTGTCGAACTCTATTCAAATACTTTTGATAACCAATTAAAGAGATATACATACACGTACGTATACCTACACAGGAATATGCTTTAAAAACTGATTTTGGGCGTGTTTCATAAATTTCACATTGTTTTGAAATCACTTTTTAATTTCTACTGTATTGAACTGTACGTATGCAGGTGTTTGTTTTTGTTTATGTTCTATTAATATGCGAACGGTATAGGCATATTTGGAAATAAATTCGAAAATATTTGAAACGTAGGTATTTTTTACATATATCGTTTTTGATGCATTCACGTAACGTACATACCAACACTTGTCGACTTTGTCACTTGGTGTTTGATAAACATAAACATGCATATTGGTGCTCTAAAACTATCATTTTGTGATGCAATTGATTTGCATGTGACTGTATTATGTTTATGACTGTTTATCTTCTGGTTTAATCGTTTAAAGATCATGCAAAGATCAGTAGTTGTAGCTTTGAAATGAATTGTCAAATCTTTTACGTTTTACCCAATAAAATGCGTACCTGCTGAAAGACATTGTGCATGGGAGCTGGAGAAAACAAGAAGACTTCAGCTTGCTTTGGTTTTAGTTGTACCTAGTTGTAGAATTAACATTAGGATTAATGTTTAGGCATGACCTTGCCAGAACTTTGTTTTAAAACTTTTTAGGCATTACATTAAAAAACTGTCAATCAGCTTGCCTGTCATGCAGATACCCTTTTTATTTAATATAACGCGCCGATATACCTTACACTTGGTACAATTTTGATGTGTGCATTTGGCCTTTGTCTTGTGCCCTTTATGCAAAAAGTAATATATGTTGGTTTTTTCTTCGTTATTAATATGTTTTGCGTATATACAAGATCATGAATTTGTATGTGTTTGTACTTGCACATATACGCATAAAATGGAAAATGCAATGATTGACTCTTTTATGGAATTTATATTGGGTCATATCAAAGCAATGAACAAAATAGTATGTTGATTTTTAGAGTGATTTTCGTGGCAGATCCGTATCTCCTGATGGTTGATAAATCAGAAAACTACAGTTTTTATGCGCGTTTATATTTAGTGAATTTTTCTTTATTGTCCGGTCAAGGGCCGTAGCATGCTCCTAAGCCTAAGCCTATGCTTCTTATGTTTACGCCCCTAACGTAAAACATTGGTTCCATCTGCTATGGACCGCAAAAATCAAAACTACGTTCACTAGCGGATTTTAGAGCGGGGGCGGGCGTACGGCCCCTTCAGAAATTTCTTGTGTTTTATTTTTATAGCAGGTCTGTACAATTTTTCCCCTCAAAAAGGCCTATGTTACTTTTAAAGGGGCGTCCAGGTTTCTATATACGGGGGGTTTAGATTCTAGATAACATTTTTTTGCTTAGGTTTAGGCTTAGGAACTCATTTTTGCAACACTTAGGCTTAGGCGCAGGTTTAGGAATGCGCTTAAACGCCCCTAAAAAGTAACATTGGCCAAAAATTAAAAAACAATCACCCCCACAAAACTATCCGCGTATAAAAAATAAATAAATAGGAATTTTGCGGAATAAAAATATCGAAGAACGGCATTGACGGTTGCCGTAATAATATTTGACGGCAACCGTCTACGGTGTTTAGTTTGAAATCACTGCAAGCGTAGATACTTTTCTGTATTACTAAGGGTAAGCGTCTAGTTGTTTTTAAAAAAATTAGAGCAACCGTCAACAGTACGCTGTTCTTAAGCTAAGTAGTTGTCCGCCAGCTTTATTTTTAACCTACCTTTAGACGGTTGCCATTTTTCATTTTTACGAAATTTTAAACTGAAAAATAAATTTTCAAAATTAGAAAAGCAATTGATATTGCTATAAAATTTTTCAGACGGCAACTGTCGTTGCTTATTTAAGGGCGCACCCGTTGAGGGCAGTCGTCTAAGGTCGATGTAAAATTCCACAGCGTGTTTTAGAAATATTGTGGACGATGCATTACCATACCTAGAAAATTACGCGAGTTATAATCAACTTAATCTGGACTCAACTGCTTAAAATTTTAAATTCGGAGGAAATTGTAGTGTAAGTTGTAATGCTAAACTTTGTTAATCCAAAACTTGATTTTTGTACCAGTGGAGAGCACTCTAAATGAGTTTTTAGAAGGTATATTGAAATTTACAATACCTAGAAAAATTCGCGAGTTATAATCAACTTAAGTTGGACTCAACTGCTTATAATTCTAAATTCGGCGGAAATTGTAGTGTAAATTGAAGTGCTAAATTTTGTTAATTCAAAACTTGATTTATATGCTAATAAATGGCACTCATAATGAGCTTTTAGAAGATATATTCAAATTTACCTTACCTAGAAAATTACGCGAGTTATAATCAACTTAATCTGGACTCAACTGCTTATAATTTTAAATTCGGAGGAAATTGTAGTGTAAGTTGTAATGCTAAACTTTGTTAATTCAAAACTTGATTTATCTGCTAATAAATATAACTCTAAATGAGCTTTTAGAAGCTATATTCAAATTTACCATACCTCAAAAATTACGCGAGTTATAATCAACTTAACTTGGACTCAACTGCTTATAATTTTAAATTCGAAGGAAATTTTAGTGTGAATTGCAATACTAAATTTTGTTAATTCAAAACTTGATTTTTATCCCAGTGAAGAGCACTCTAAAAGAGCTTTTTGAAGGAATATTCAAATTTACCATACCTCAAAAATTACGCGAGTTATAATCAACTTAAGTTGGACTCAACTGCTTATAATTTTAAATTCGCCGAAAATTGTAGTGTAAATTGCAATGCTAAATTTTGTTAACTCAAAACTTGATCAATATGCTAATAAATAGCACTCTAAATGAGCTTTTAGCAGGTATATCGAAATTTACCATACCTCAAAAATTACGCGAGTTATCATCAACTTAAGTTGGACTCAACTGCTTATAATTTTAAATTCGGCGGAAATTGTAGTGTAAATTGCAACGCTAAATTTTGTTAATTCAAAACTTGATTTATATGCTAATAAATGGCACTCATAATGAGCTTTTAGAAGATATATTCAAATTTACGAGATCTCAAAAATTACGCGAGTTATAGTCAACTTAAGTTGGACTCAACTGCTTATAATTTTAAATTCGAAGGAAATTGTAGTGTAAGTTGTAATGCTAAACTTTGTTAATTCAAAACTTGATTTTTGTACCAGTGGAGAGCACTCTAAATCAGTTTTTAGAAGGTATATTGAAATTTACCATACCTCAAAAATTACGCGAGTTATCATCAACTTAAGTTGGACTCAACTGATTATAATTTTAAATTCGGCGGAAATTGTAGTGTAAATTGAAGTGCTAAATTTTGTTAATTCAACACTTGATTTATATGCTAATAAATGACACTCATAATGAGCTTTTAGAAGATATATTCAAATTTACCACACCTAGAAAATTACGCGAGTTATAATCAACTTAATATGCACTCAACTGCTTATAATTTTAAATTCGGAGGAAATTGTAGTGTAAGTTGTAATGCTAAACTTTGTTAATTCAAAACTTGATTGTTATACTATAATGAATAGCTCTCTAAGTGAGTTTTTAGAAAGTATATTCAACTTTATCGCAACTCAAAAATTACGTGAGTTATGATCAAGTCAATTTGGACTCAACTGCTTATAATTTTAACTGTCTGTCCGGCCGAGCACAAATATATGGGCAAAAGTGCTTGCCTGTTGTTGTCCCGCGGAAAAACGGGACGCCTCAGCGTAAACATTGGCCACATGAACGAAGCTGTTTAGTTTACGGAACAACTGTAAACTAACACATACATGTTAACAGTTAGCACATAAATTTCGTAAGCTAAAGAAAAATTTTAATTTTGTACGCCGTACGCTACCACAAGTTAAAAAATTTTGTTCAAGAATTGTCATGCGATACCGTGGCAATTTGTGTGCTTTATTCATTACACATATATAGGCACTTTTAAATTTCTCCACCACAAGAGAAAACCCCGACATAGAAAAATTTTCTTTAATTGGGTTCTCAGGGGTTGCCACCCCTGACCCTTTTCTCCGCAAGTTCAGCAGTCCGTAAGCAAGATGGGGGTTTTCGCCCCTAAACTAACCACAGCAAAAGCAATTCATTATTGGAAGACTTATATAATATAATGAAGAACCTGTATTTTTTGACGTTCTAGTGTAAAAACAGCTTTCGTGCGACGGCTTTCAGGGTGACACACCATATTCTGCATAGCGTCCCTTAAAAGTGGGGGTCCAGCAGGCTGCAGTGAACAGGAGCGCTGTGTGTGCAAACTTAGTTTATTTTTGTGCCGGAACGTTGGGGCGGTTTTTATCGTAACTTGGGACGGTGCTACACACATTTGACAAGGCCCTTATAGGAAAAGAATGAAACTGTGAAGTTTTCATGATAATTAGCTAGCTAGTTCCTTTTCAAGCTATATAACAATAAGATAACATAAGATGTTGATTGAAGGACGTGTTTAGGGGTTTGGAGGTCAATCCCCAGTACCAGACCTAACGAAAGTGAAATTTTTTCGCAATTAAGGACAAAGATCGCGTCTGACTTTTCGCTCGTAAGTTTTTATTACAGTTTCCACTTTTTTGTTAGTCTAAGTAGTGTCAGTCAAGGTAGGTACCGGGACATCAGACTTTTTCTACTAAGCAGCTGGAAAAGTGGGCTAGAGCGGGGATCGAACTCTCAGCCTATGGATTCTTAAGCGAGCACTCTATCACTGCGCAAGGCAGCCCGCCTGTCCAACTGCATCTTTCGTCGACTATATTTGTCGACCGTGTGCTGCCAGCTAGCATACATACAGTGCACACTATATTGCATGTGCACATAACGGACAAGCATGTCTCACATGCTTTCAGGTAGAAACTGGGACTTCAGACCTTTCTATTAAGCAGCCAGAAAAGCGGGCCTCCGGAGCAGGGATCGAATCGCACCTTCAGCCTACGGATCCATAAGCGAATACTCTACCACTGCGCCACGTTGCCCGCCTCAAACTGCATTTTTTTCATTTTTCCTCCACTATATGTGTGTACTAAAGTTTTTCACAAGTTCATACGAAATGATAATCTCACACCGCTTTCCTACCCATCTTTGTTCAAATGGTCCAAAGACGATGCGGAAACTGACTGATAGCAAAACAAATACATAAATGTATCAAGGTGTTGCAGTAAACAAAGAATGGTGAATAGGAGTAAACCTCATATTCATCTCTCACACCGCTTTCCTACCCATCTTTGTTCAAATGGTCCAAAGACGATGGTGAAACTGACTGATAGCAAAACAAATACATAAATGTATCAAGGTGTTACAGTAAACAAAGAATGGTGAATAGGAGTAAACCTCATATTCATCTATGTTCATCGTGGTAGCAATCGCCCTTCAGAAACACGACTTGTGTTCGCCTTTGACCTAAGTCCACTGGCAGATCCATGAGTTGATGATTTTGCGGAGAGAAAAACAATTTTGCAGAAACGCTGGAAATATAATTTATAAAGGATAACGAGCTTGTCGGCACAGGTTGACAGTCTAGGTAGAAACCGTGACTTCAGACCTTTTTTATTAAGCAGCTGGAAAAACGGGTTACGGGTGGTTTCAAACTAGATACATAAATGTATCAAGGTGTTACAGTAAACAAAGAATGGTGAATAGGAGTAAACCTCATATTCATCTATGTTCATCGTGGTAGCAATCGCCCTTCAGAAACACGACTTGTGTTCGCCTTTGACCTAAGTCCACTGGCAGATCCAGGAGTTGATGATTTTGCGGAGAGAAAAACAATTTTGCAGAAACGCTGGAAATATAATATATAAAGGATAACGAGCTTGTCGGCACAGGTTGACAGTCTAGGTAGAAACCGTGACTTCAGACCTTTTTTATTAAGCAGCTGGAAAAACGGGTTACGGGTGGTTTCAAACTAGCGGCCTTAGGATTCCGAAGCAAGCGCTAATCCTCCCAATTTGTATATATTAGCTTCATAAAATAGAGAGTAATAACTTAGTGAATACAGGATTAGGGTTATCTGAAGAGAATATTTCTTTTTAATATACGTATCTGAAATGTTTTAACGATATAAAGTATAAAACAAATAGTAACAAATGATTCGCTGTATATTGCATAACCCTGCGGTATGCACAAAATTTTGCATTCGTGCACTATCGAACGAAGTACGTCACAACATTCAATTTTAAACTACAAGAGTTTTTCGATATGTAATTAACAGAATTCATTCATAAGACAAAGTTTCAAATTTTTAAAGGTTTATATTTGTTTAAAATGTTTCTGTTACCTAAAATACCGTCAGTTTAATTCTTCGCGTGTGTTGATTGGCACCTAAAACCAAGCCTCTTTCTTTTCCTCCTTCTGTAAAGTTTTTAACATCAACATATTTATTTTGTGCATATCTATGACGTGTAACGTATTATAGTCTCTACCAGCAGATCAAGCATCGTCATCACACGCATCCAAGAGCGTTGATACTGGGTTAATTGATGAACGTCAAAGCCAATATGATATTTCACGTTTACCTTTGTACTTTCGAATGAAGCAACGTGGAAAACCATATCCTGACAATTTGTAGGTTTAGACTTCTTAGCTTTTATTCATATAACTTTCTTATAATGTATATTCAGTAATCTTGATTCTGCTCAAATCCTTATATTAAAGGAATAGTACCAAAACGATAATCTAATAATACGATTTCGGTTGAATTGCTGCAGGTTGTCACAATTTTTGTTGTGGTATGTGTAATACCCGCTAAGTTTCAGTTGTTTTCCGTTCGCTGTTTTTTGTTTCAAAAGGTAAATTGTAAATTTTTTACTAGATGTTAGTCAAACCCAAGGATTAATGGAACTTCGTCCAAATTCGAATTGACCAATTGAGATTGTGTTACCGTATTCGATGACAATAATAGTACTATTTTGAGGTTTAAATGGCAGAAAGAAACGTGGGCCAAAAGACGACGATTTGCAGAGTTTGGCAAGGAATCTGGAGTGAATCCTGGTATATTATGGCCGAGTACGCTGGAACTTGAAGATAAAACAAAAGAAGAAGTAAGCCGTTCGACGAATAGCTCTTTTGTACTGTTATTTGATGTGTGTGAAGATTTTAATGTATTTTATTTTTACATGTACGTAATCGTTTTTTAGTTTCTCAATATAAAATTAATGTAGAATCGATATGTATGGTTTGTGATAACTGTGGAATTTACTGTTTTACAGATGTTTACTCATCTTTGAATAGTAACATAAGCACTTTCTTACATCTTGTGGAAAATATAAATGTCAAAGACAAAACAACAGCTGCGTATTATTTTAAACTCGAAGTCCTTTATATTGGATATTGCAGAAAGTTTTGCAACCTGATTTCAATACAACGCGAGATGCTGTGCTCAAGGAACAAGCAGAAGAAGGAGCAGTTCGCGAAGAATTGTGAGTCTTGATGTGTGTTTTTATAACAACAAGCCATATGACGCCGTTTTCCCCGGCCTCGGGGATGGCGTTTCCCGCATGACACAAGACAACACAGATCAACGATCAAATAACCCATTCCGAAACTCATACATGTTTAATTATTTTTTGACAGACAAATCCTTATTTGTGAATAATATTCATTCAGGGAACAAACTGTGATGAAAAATATTAAAAAATACAAAGCGACAGTAGAATATGTACGCGAAAGGCAGCGAGAAAAGGAGCAAGAAAAGAGACAAATTGAAGAAAGAAAAGAGCAAAAAATCAAAGAGATCCAGGTATTATATTGAATATTGCATTTTGTTGCCTTTTACTTTTTCCAAAATTGACTGTGGGCAAGAACTAAGAGCTCGCCTCGCATTCAGTGTTACTGGGCAGCGGTCTTTTCATCAGTATCTATATTTTTGTTATTTGACTTTTAGGCCCAAAATAAATTTAAAGAAGCAGTGAAATTTTTGAAAAACTTTGGTTGTGTTAGTTCGCATGCTAATGTTTTTAACGTTCTGTGATAATTTCCGAGTCATATACAGGGATGAGCGGTCTCGGCAAGTCTCGGGATTTGGATGGTCTGTCTCGGTCTCGCTTTTGTTGAGTCTTGTTGGTTTTTAAATAGAGACCAAAGAGGTGAAAAGCGATAAACAATTGCTGTTAGCTGAGCTAGTTTGAGTTGATGAAAGGACGCAGCAATGTGTTGCTCGTATTTTAGACTAAATGTACATGCGTGAACCACTAAAATTTGGGTACTTTATTACTTCATTCAACACTATGGCTGTATTGATAAACTCTTAAGTTCCCTCAAAGTGATTATCTTACTACATTATGACATGATTAGCTTAGGTTTACGTTTACGCTTCAACTTAGGTATGGGGGTGTGGGCGTAAACAAGGAAATAAAATTCCACAACGCAAGCAAAATGAATGAGCTTTTTGCAAAGTTGATCGATCACCAAGTAATGCTTTTATTACTATATGCATTGACGGTTGCATATAATCCGCGTAAGTGCATTATAATTGAAAATGGAAATAGTTATGTGACAGTTTTCTATCGTTAAGTTTGTGTCATGTTGCTAACCTTACGTGATGCAGCAAGGCCAAAACACCGCTGGGTTCGAAAATTCAAGAACATATGGAAAGTGATGTATAATCTGTTTAATGATCATTTTCAATATTTTATCTTCTTTATGCCTGACTGTTTTAGGAATATTTTGGCTACGCGGTTGATCCGACGGATCCAAGGTTTCAAGCAATGATGGAAAAGAAAGATGCGGAGGAACGAAAGGTTTGTGTAGTTCAGTAATTTAATTTGTGTTTTAAGATGTTTAATAATGTAGTTTTTAGGTTAAGTGAAATTATCTTTACAACACTAAATGTCATCATTTGATATTATATTATTATTTTCAGCAAGCCGCTCAAGCCAGACGCCAAGAACGAAAAACTCGTCTCATTGCTCAACTGATTGATGAAACTTCTGCCATTGAACAAAGTCAAAAAACAGAAAATAATTAATATTTTAATTTTTCACAGTTTAAGTATAGAATGCATTGTTCAATACTATCGTCTGCTGTTGGTCGTATCAGACAACTGGTATTTTTATGCGGAAAAGTAATTTTGCAGACGGAAAAGAGATTAAATATAGGTTTTAGAGGGACCATCTATTTCAAACCCAGTTTCAGTGCTTCAAAAACAACAAAAATGTTTTAACGGAGAAATTTAACCATTGTTTGAAGGTTTTGAGGAGTGAATTGGTCTATTTACTTTTGTAGGTTTAAGTCTTAATCAACACGTACTGTTTGGCACAATATTTGATGGAGTCTAAATCTTGTGAAATTCCAAAAAGTAGTTTTTCTAATATACATATCTTTCAAACAACGAATACATGTTTGTTTTTGACCTCCTGTATCATATAATAAAATGATAATAAAACGTTATTTCGTTCTGTTTCTGCAGTAAGATAGATCAGTATGAAGCACGTTTCTGCAGCTATAGATACGTCGAAATGGTGGCATCTCATGTGATTTCTTTATTTTCAGAAGCTGGAAAGTTCGAAATGTCACATAACAAAAATATATAAAATACACTGCTAAAGTGCTACAATATTAATAATTACGAAATTAACATCGGCTACGTATGCTCCAGGGTACAACCGGAGGTCTGCCTCCGGTTCCGACATAAAATCGGCTTCTCGCTCTGGTACAATTTTTGCCTGAGGTTCCGGCAATTTCGGTAGTAAACTTTTGCAATAATTTTGCAAAATGTATCTGTTCAGCGCGTTTCGTTTTACTTTTGTCACAATTTTCACAAAAGAATTTCCGAAATTTTGCAAAAAATTAGCGTAAAATCAAACAACTTAAGAACGTATTGCGGATATTGGCTAAATTTAACAAATTAACCATCATTTTTTACTACCTAATTTCACCTTATCTCCGACTCCGGCAAGTTCGTCACCTCCGGCTCCGGTATTTTTGACCTCTGGTTGCACCCTGGGGCTAATGTTACTTTTAGGGCCGTAGGTTAAGCGCATTCCTAAGCCAAAGCTTAAGCAAAAATATAGTCTAGAATGTAAGAAGAAGGGGGACTGATATTAATTTGGCCTCTCCATAGGGTACCCCCTTGTTGTTCGGTAACGGACTGTTATTTATTTTTAACCCACGCTCCGCCCCCTTCGTTACTGATATATATCCGGTACTGCAATCATCCGTTGAATTAAACGTTTATTTGTCCTGTGTCAATAGCTTTAGCGATAATACAAGGTTATACTTAGGAATGTACTTTCAAAATTTAAGTACGCGTTAAAGTTTCAAACTGAAATTATTTGGTCCTGGATTCATTTATGCGCTACAATTAGGGTTAATTGACATTTATGAACTCTAATCAGGGTTTAGGGACTATATCCGCTTACGGACTCTTATTATGGATACGGACTCCAATTGATTCGGACTCAAAATGGGGACCTCCTCTTGTTACCCCTCCCTCTCTTATTCGGGTCAATACACTATGTTCTAATATGTAACGTTTTTGATGTTGAGCCTTGCATACATGAACGCCTAAGGTTTTTCAGGAAATTGTGCTGTTAGTAGAAAGGCACTAAACTTGGTCCAGATTTATCATTAACCAATCAGCGTTAAGTTTTTACAACACTGTTGTTTTGCTAATAGGCCAATGTTGCTCTGAGGGGAGCCACAGTAGGTAAAGCATATTCCAAAAGATTCCCCCAAAAAATGTTTCGCCCTGCGAAAGTATGCCCCGATTTAGCAAAAAGACTGAACTTTACTGCACGATGGCATTGTATACTTTTCCGTAAACTTCCATACCCAATTTGATGTAAAAGATGTTGCACTGGCTTTTCCGATTCATCAAATTCTTTGCAAACACACAGTAACATAAATAATGCTGAATTAAACTGCATAAAATACAAATAATTTAGCCAGTCAAATTACTGGAACCTCCGACAGAAATTCTACCGGAGCCGAAGACCGTCATCTGCTTGTTCGTACCCTGAATTATGCAATGAGCCGAATGGCCATTATAACAAGACGCCCCTAAAAGTATTTATGGGCCAATGAAATAGTGTCTTCAAAATATTGAGTTTGTTGAAAAATTTGTCTGAATTCATCAAGTACAAATTCATAGTACACTGCAAAAAATGGTGATTCAAATTGACTGTCTCCGAAATAGGCTCTACGGGACTACACAAACTGAGTCAAATTCGACTCCGCCAGAGCCAAATTCGTCTCACTGAGTCGCACGTTTGACTTTGGCGGAGTCAAATTTGACTCTGTTAGTTTAGTCCCGTACAGTCTATTTCGGATAGTGTCAATTTGACTCACCATTTTTTGCAGTGTAGTTGTTGTCCGGGCCATCAGCTACTGGTGATACTAATAAACTGTGCGTCGAAACGCTTCTGTATCGTAAAACAATATCCATGCTTTTCTGTTATTTTTCACAGTCTACACATATTAAGTTGTGCTTCTTTGTTGAATTTAAAGCCGACAACCATACAACAAAACGGCATATCTGGTCTCCGTTAGCAACGCCGGGTTTTACCTCAGGCAGTAAATGCGCAATATTCTTCTGTATTGTGAAGCCTTTCCCCGCAAAAGCTTTTTTTCTTCCTTCTGGGTACATTATTTTATAGAATAGGCATCTTTTGTTTGTCTGGTTCATTCTTCTATCAGCCTGTTTTGTTTCCAATTATACTTTGTCGGCAATGTTTCAAGAATTTTGTCGTTATTTTTTGCAGTATTTGCTACAGAAATTAACGATTTATTTTTTGCTATTGACTGATGAGAAGATTTATTTGCCCGAAAATGGCTTTTGAATCCATACATTCATTCTTGTGCCTGTATTTTAGTCGTTGTTTAAATCTGAGCTGCCCAAGTTTTGAAGGTCTTCAGGCTTTTGAGTCGTAACTGAGATTCTAAGCAATTCTTTGGTTAAAAACCTTATTTTTATACAGACGATCAAGTGGTTAACTTTAAGCCGCCAAAGTTCCAATTTTTCTACGAATTGTTTTTGATTTAAAAACTGCAACGTCACTCGGTCCATGTAAAGATTAGTGGCGGAACGTTTTTCTGTGAAACTGCAATAGAGTAAGCTAAAGCTTTTAGACTAACTTTTTTGTTTACGCTTACTTAGGTTTAGGTTTAGGAATATGCTCAGTCTTACGCTTAGGCCTAGGCTTCGGCTTAGGCTTAGAAATATGCTCATTGTTACGCTTAGGCTTAGGTTTAGGAATATGTTCAGTCTTACGCTTAGGTCTAGGCTTAGGCTTAGGCTTAGGAATATGCTCATTGTTACGCTTAAGCATAGGCTTAGGCTTAGACTTAGGCTTAGGAATATGCTTATGCTCATTGTTACGCTTAAGCATAGGCTTAGGCTTAGACTTAGGCTTAGGAATATGCTTATGCTCATTGTTACGCTTAAGCATAGGCTTAGGCTTAGACTTAGGCTTAGGAATATGCTTATGCTCATTGTTACGCTTAAGCATAGGCTTAGGCTTAGACTTAGGCTTAGGAATATGCTTATGCTCATTGTTACGCTTAAGCATAGGCTTAGGCTTAGACTTAGGCTTAGGAATATGCTTATGCTCATTGTTACGCTTAAGCATAGGCTTAGGCTTAGACTTAGGCTTAGGAATATGCTTATGCTCATTGTTACGCTTAAGCATAGGCTTAGGCTTAGACTTAGGCTTAGGAATATGCTTATGCTCATTGTTACGCTTAAGCATAGGCTTAGGCTTAGACTTAGGCTTAGGAATATGCTTATGCTCATTGTTACGCTTAAGCATAGGCTTAGGCTTAGACTTAGGCTTAGGAATATGCTTATGCTCATTGTTACGCTTAAGCATAGGCTTAGGCTTAGACTTAGGCTTAGGAATATGCTTATGCTCATTGTTACGCTTAAGCATAGGCTTAGGCTTAGACTTAGGCTTAGGAATATGCTTATGCTCATTGTTACGCTTAAGCATAGGCTTAGGCTTAGACTTAGGCTTAGGAATATGCTTATGCTCATTGTTACGCTTAAGCATAGGCTTAGGCTTAGACTTAGGCTTAGGAATATGCTTATGCTCATTGTTACGCTTAAGCATAGGCTTAGGCTTAGACTTAGGCTTAGGAATATGCTTATGCTCATTGTTACGCTTAAGCATAGGCTTAGGCTTAGACTTAGGCTTAGGAATATGCTTATGCTCATTGTTACGCTTAAGCATAGGCTTAGGCTTAGACTTAGGCTTAGGAATATGCTTATAATACTATTCCGTCCCTGTTCTTTACATTGGCCAGCGCTTCAAAGACAGACCGGTGTAAAACGCCGCGAGTCAAGGCTACTGCGTTGTCACCAAACTCGAACCAGCGCCATTCTGCATCTGTCATTGTTACTTACAATGTTTCGACATTCTCAATCAGGGTATAAACGGATAGTAAAAATCGGTTAAACGGGAAACCGATATTTAAGCATCAAAGTTGGACATTTTTTCAGATGCATTTACGGTGTCCTGGTTTAATTGTTCCCCCTGAAAAACTAAACCAGTTTATTTCTTTCCCAATGCCTGTTTAATTTCCTCCCAATAAAGTCGCGGTTTAATTCTGCCGACTGTATGATTTTTCTCCGGTTGAAATATACCAAATTAATCCTTCCCAAACCTTTGGTTTAAAAGACTTTTCAATAAATTTAAAATCTATTTCGCCTAAATATTCAGCACCGTTGTATTTGTAATATACTTTATAAATATACGCATATACACACAAAAAGTATTTCTGAATTTGTTCAAAAAAGTATTTTCAGTGACAAATCTGAACAGTTTTTCTGATATTTAAGACAATTTTTCTAAAAATAACAGGAAAACTTTTATTTTGACACTTTATTTCAAATCTTTTTTGAAAACTTCTGTTATAACAAAAATACTTTTCAAGTTCAAGAAATTTTTTCTTAAATATCACAAATATTACTTTGAGTGTACTGCAATCTTCGGGCACATTTGTGTGTAATGTTGTACGCAATTCCAGTGCATTTCTAGGTGTTCAATATTGGGGAAAGTTTAACCAAAAGTCGAGTTCAACGATGTTCAGAAATATGTGTTTTTGTTATATAAAAATCATTTCTGTTTCAGGTCACAAATCTCACAACTGAGGTCGGGCGTAAAAAAAATGCGTTCGCGAAAAAAGAAAACTTTTGGAGAAATAAATTTTATTAGATTTGCAGGTCGAAAGATAATATTCAAATTTTATGAAGTTGGGATTCTGAAACAAATAAGTGGAATCCAATGCAGAAAAAAATTCGACAATGACTGCTGTCACGGAAACATACAGGGAGTACAATTATATCGTGTTGAGGGGGGATTAAACTTATCTAAATTAATAATCTAATGCGTCCGGGGTGAAGAATAATACCGTGACACCGGCATCCAATACATCCGACTAAGTAAAAAGTTATATCAACGATAGCAAAACCACCTGGAATTCACAGGATTGTCGATCAAGTTTGCGCATTTCCTTTCGAGTCAAATAATTGTAGCATGTCTGTATTGAATAAACTCAATCAGTTTTAAGCATCTGGTATTTCTTTAACGGAAACAGACGTTGATTTTGTACTCAAACGGATATTTGGTTACATCCTGGTTGCAATTAATGATGCAGTTACAAATGAGATGAGGATGCACCTAAAACGTAATAATTTACAGCTTTTCGTTTACGTTACGCAGTCTGTATCATGCGCTGATGATTGTCACACTGTAATGTTCGCATATGAGTATACACAGACAACGATAGGATGTTTTCTTTTTCTGCCAAAACAGTTGAGACACACAAATATTCTCCGGGCTTCTAAAAATAGCAGATGCAACTTAATGTTTAAGATTACAAGATTCTTTTGTTCTTCAATTAATCCTAAACATTTTCAGCCCTGCGGGTTTTAGTGTGTAAAACCTAAAACCTTATTGTATCCGGCCACATCTTAGATACCCAAGGTGTCACCGCTTGCGTCAAAAGCGCTTGCAATGTGCAAACCAGGGGTCGTTCACATTGTTCAATAGATCCGGTCAAATGTACAAAAGCCGTTTTTACTGATGGACTGAATGGGTTATAATTAATTTGCTGATCCAACCGTAAATAACACTGTACACTGCAAATATTGGTGAGTCAATTTGACTCTATCCGAAATAGGCTTTAAGGGACTACACAAACTGAGTCAAAATTCGACTCCGCCAGAGTCAAACGACCGAATTAGCACGTCAAATTTGGCTCCGGCGGAGCCGAATTTTCACTCAGTTTGTGTAGTCCCGTAGAGCCTATTTCGGTGAGAGTCAATTTGACTCACCATTTTTTACAGTGTAGCAATAACAATTAAATGTGATTTAACAAGCAGCCCCTACAAGGGTCGTGGAAACGGGATACTTTAGTTAGCAAGTTCTGGAAGCGTAAATCATGAATTTGTAGAATTGTTTCTGGCTGGAAACTTCTTCTAAATTCAATTAGGTTTTTTCATGAAAACTAGCGCATGGGCAGACTGCTTTATTAGGTTTAGGTTTATGGATAAACGCAGCGTAAACTGTGGTCTTTGATTAGTCGACCACAGATCGCGGACGTAGCCATCATTTGAGTTCAATAGGGTGCAGCATCATGTGAGTGGACCATTTATGAACTTTTGGACCCAAGATTTCCCTCTGAAGGCTAATCCTATGCGGTATGGTAGCTGCTGTGAGCCACTAAAATTCAAGCCGATTTCTGCACCCTCAAATCTGCCAATGGTAACCTCGCAAACGCCCTCAGAATTTGAATCTTTGTCGAAGTACTTGTATACGCCTGAGATGCATACATGTATAAATTAATCTGTAAATCATGTTTTTGTATTTTATCAACATAATCTATTTATGCTCAAAATTAGTTACAAACAACGTATATTTTCGCAATTTTTCTTTACAGATATGCTGCAATTGTTAGAAATAAAATAAAAGTTACAAAATTCAACCAAAATCTTAAACATTTCAGTGCATTTGCCTTTTTTGCAAAATTTAAGCAATCAATGTTGTCTTTACTTTTCGAGTGTAAACGGCCAAATTGTTTGTCACAAACAAAGAACAAAAAGCGATAGGTTTTTCAACTGACGAACATCCGCAATTACAGATTTCAAAATTGGTACAGAAGTCGAGCAAATCATACGCGAAGAATATGCTGAATATCGAACCTCATCATGCGCTGGTTCCATAGTTACAGGACCTATTACCAACTGATGATAGGTGCTGCACACATTTGAGAATACGGGCACTTGATTAATTTCCGATTCAAAATATACAATTCATATAGCAGATAAAGGTCACACAGAGCGTCGATTCATTTCAGCTCCAGGGCACAAGTTTTGGGTTTTGTCTGCCCGGACTGATTCATACCCTGCTGTCTCTGCAAGCCAGTTATAGATAACCATTGCTTTATACGATGCTAAAATCATTATTTGAGATAGTTTTTTGACTCGCCCGATACGGAGTCGCATTTCTCGGCACACTCACATCTACGGTTATACTCAATATGCCGGAACTGGAAACATTTTATAACTCAAACTACAATTAATAATTTTTACTGTCAGTCCTTTTTAAGCTGTAATTTGACCTGTTGAAATGTTTCATTTTAAGCAGAACAGTGGTTGATAACAGATGGTATGCAGCCCAGGTTTACTCGTTTGTATATTTTTATGACCATTTTTTTCTAAAAATGTCATTTTTATGCATTTCAACGACTCATTTACCATATTAAACTTATCTTTAGAAGCCGGTTGTTTATGCTCAAATATGTATACTGTAGCGACCTGAATAAGTGGGAGTAATAAGAGGGTTGGAAACACATTTACAATCACAATTAATATAAGTCCGTAAGCGGATAGAGTCCCTAAACCCTAAACTAGAGTCGATAATTGTCAAGTAATCCTAATTGCAGTGCATAAATGACTCCAGGATCAAATAAAGTTGACTTCTAATCTTTAATGCATACTTAAATTTTGAAAGTACATTCCTAAGTATAACCTAACGTTATCGCTCTAGTTTTTGATACAAGACAAATAAGCGTTTAATTCAACGGATAGTTGCAATACCTGATCTATATCACTAACGAAGGGTGGCGGAGGGCGGGTTACAAATAAATAACTGTCCGTAACCGAATAATAGGCGGTATCCTCTGGAAACGCAAAATAAATATCAATACCCCTTCTTATTCGGGTCACTCAGTTTTGTCAGACCAAAGCCTGTTGGATAAATCAACAAACGTAGACACCTCAATAGAGCCGAATAGTAAATTTCCGTTTCAGCTGCCTAAAACATGCGCTACTGAGTGATAATAATTTCTCGCCAGCTCCGCTTATTCGCATCATAATTCTTTGTTTTATATTGTAAATTATTTGAAATGAAATTCTTACTACTTTTTAGTATTAAATCTAACGTTATTTTTTAATATTTTATCAATTTGAACTGCTTATAAGTCTAAAACGTAACCGTTTACCTGTAGGAAGTAAAACTTTGTTTTTGTTGGAAGGCGTCAAAATGATAAAAGTAAAATTTCACAGAAATTATTGATTGTTTTATGCGGTGACGTTTTTATCATACGAAATATTGAAACAAAAATTACAATGAGCGTTTACGACCGACAAAAATCAATCGAAGCGCGTCGCATTTCCAACTGTCCCGACACCAGCAGAAGCAATTCATTTCCGGTTTCAAGAAGAAACAACAAAGGTAACACATCCGCAAAATGTCCGTACACCGGATACTGTGCTTAGCGATGTTTTCTATAACAACATATACAAGTTTTAGTGCTATTGTGCTTTCATACACTTTGGAACCAAATTTCCTGCAATTTATATTTTAAAATACCCTTTAAGCCCTGTTCACACGTAGTAGTTTTTGCTGCGAGAACTTGAAGCAGAAATTGCACGCAGAACTTGCATTTTTTCATCAGCCAACGAAAAATCGGCTGCAATAAATTCAGTGAACTTGCATGGTTGTTCACACATATGAATTAAATGCCCATCTATGAGTTTTAAAGAATTATTTGCAGCTTCAAGTTTTTCGAACGGGATTTTGGACAAAACTTGCAAGTGCACGTTGCAGCTGCAAGTTCTCGCAGCATAAGCTTGCCCGTGTGAATTGGGCTTAATCGATTCACACAGTTCTGTCAAAGACAAATATTAATTGCTTGCACTATGAAGAGTGAAGATTTATATTAAGCACACAATGAGTCTATAATTTTACATCAAACAAAACAAGCCTAACACAGGGACTCAGATCAGAAACATTTTTGTGTTTAAAATGGCGTTAATAAATGACAACAATTCGATAAGAATTCCATCACATGCCAAATTCTGCCTATGGCTGGGACTCTGATGGTCAACTTGAATGTGCTCCTGTCAAATGCAATATTTCTAAATGTTTGCAGACGGTGAAACTGCACCAAAAGCAAATTACAATTTATTCAAAAACGGTGTCATTGCAATAACTCCAGAAGCTTACAAATGCAAACTGTTCTGTGGTGGAATCGCTTGCAAATACTGTGATCCTAACGCAAAAAACAACGGACTCGAGCAACAACTGCCTGGCATTTATTCAAATTGGTAAAATATACACAGCAAAAAATGGCGAGTCAAATTGATTCTCTCCGAAATATAGTAAACGTGTTTAAGGTCGACGCTCCTGTAAAGTCGACACTTGGACATTTTTTCTGCACTATATTTGGTTTATGCTGCTTTTTCATTGGTTAATGCAAATGAAACTTGCACGTATGTTTGACAAGCATCTTTTCTAGTATTGGCTAAAAATACATGGCTTTGTGTGATCTCAAAAGCGAATTGGACACTAGTAAAGTGATATCATCTTTTTCGGCTAGAAATCAGCGTAAAGTTTTTTCATTTTTACGTAACGTTTGTTTGCAAATTTTGAGCTGCGTGCACAAGCGAATGGTCCAATTTTATATCTGCAAATTTGCCAGAGTATGCTAAGTTTGAAAATATAAGTTTTATTTTGCTTGGGTTTGATAGAAAACTTTCATTGCCTGTTTTCTTAACCAACCCTCATATGAGCTGCAACATTGCAAAATTCACAGCTGATCGGTGTTTTCAAAAGACTGCATGAATACACATTGGTCTGTCGACCAAGCAAACAAAGTGTCGACATTTCAAACACAAACAACCTATTTCGGAGGGAGTCAATATCACTCATCATTTTTTACAGTGTACTTTCTCCAATCAAATTGCGGCAATCGAAAAGCTGTCGCAGCTTTTATTGGCTGACCAAATAAAAGTCACCGGCCATCCAGAATATGGCCACCGCCGCATTAACCAAAATTCAAATTTTGTATCAAGATTCAGTGTTGAATGGCGTTTAAGCTTCTTATTCTCTTCGTTTGCGTGCTATTTCACTCATACATTAGGCTGCCAACCAAATCAGAAATCTGAGTGTATTCTTATCGGCAGAAATCATTTCAAGACGCTGATGTATCCAAACTGATGATAAGTCAGTGAGTGAAGCATATAACAGACCGTTAAAACCCAACTGTTCCTTATTTCAACATTAATCTTAATTTTACAGTTTTCGCTTTTAGCATAAATTAATTGAAAGTTTCCAGGTTAAATTTGGTATTTCATCAGCCAATGAAGTAAACGACTGTGATTGAGCGAGCTTATTCATGAAGTAACGTAAGCTATTAATTGTCTCTAAACATAATTCAATAAATAATTTTAGGGTCACTGAAGATTTGTTAGCATCTGCAAGACCTCAAACAAAGTTTATCCATGAATATCGTTTGTTGGATGTACTAAAAAAGTTGGTTTGTTTGTTTGTTTGGTTGCTTGTTTGTATGTTTGTTTGTTTGCTTATCTATTTTTCGTTTGTTTTTATTTACTTATCTATTTATTTACATTGTTTGTTTTGTTTGTAAACAAAGGATATAAAATTACGTCAAAACATTGTCAATTTACGCTACTTTTTTTGATCGTTTAAAATCTATTCTACGATTATGTATCAACTCCGTCGTTCGATGATTACAACCCGTATACACCACATTTGTCTGCCAATGATAATTTGCAATGCTTTTCATATCCAGATACATTATTGTATTATTTCAGACATGGAATCCTATCAATAATAAATCTGCAGCGAAAAGGAGAACATAAACATTGCGGTCAAGGCATTGAATCAAGTGGATTTTCGTACAATCCCGAGTTGTTTATGCAGGACAAATGTATGCAGTTAACTTGTGTTTTTTCAAAGATTAAAATTCAAATTTTAAAAAAGTTTAAGTTAGTTTACTACTTAATGCTTATTGAGAACAGGACCGGATCGTTTCCTTGTGGGACTCTAACAGAGTAAGCTTAAGCTTTTAGACTAACTTTTTTGCTTAAGCTTCGGCTTACGCTTAGGAATATGCTCATTCATACGCGTAGGTTTAGGCTTACGCTTAGGTTAGGCTTAGAAATATGCTTATACTACTGGTCCGGCCCTGTTCTATACATTGACCCTATTTGTGAGCGAGTAGGCGTTTACCATTTATGCAAAACCATATGAGAACTTGAAGATCGGACCTGACAGGACATTCACGTTATGTAGTGATTTTGTGTTGTGAATTTCCGTCAATAAACTGTTAAGCATTGTGTATTGTGTTGTCAAATATACAGTGAAGTGTTTCTTAGTAAATGCGAGAAACGATTAAGCTGGCCATGACTGTATAAAAATTGGAAATTTCATATTTTGAAATTTGTGGTAAATATTAAGTGTTGTTTGCTTCTTATTTAACTTTGAAATAATTAATTTATCGCTGAACAAAATTATTGTCCATATTTCAATTACAGCGATTATTTGCTGTTGTTTAATTTTACTGTTTTTTGTATTTGATTCTGCTTGGAAAATCATTTATTTCAGATTTTCACTATAATTTCGGCTGGTAAGTTGTACATTTGTCATATAAATTCATAATCATTCGTCTACGTATGATAATGCGCGCAGTACTAGAAATAATTACCAGGTCTTAGTAATAGAACCTTTATCATTTGAGGAAACTTTGTCAAAAGGATATTAATGTTGAAATTTAGGCTCTTTGAAGAACCCAAGGACAACACAGACACCCTGTTTTTACAGCGTCTGTAATGTCATCACAGCCACAGTATACATTGCATTAATGTCCTGACCATAGATGTCAGTGTGTCGACATTTCTTTTAAGCGGCTGGTTTTACCCGCAGAAATTATATTTTTAGCCGTGGGTATACCCGCGCATAATTTCTTTACCCGTTACCCGCTTTTACCCGCCTTTATTTTGTCGTCTGTGTTGAATACAGTTGTGTAATTTTACAGTGCATTGACGTTACTCGATATTTATTTTATACTCATACGGTAAAAACAGCTTTTAAACTCAAATTTTTCAACGTTATCCGGTTTCAAATTTCTAATGAAAATTTTAGGTGGGTAAAGATTACCAAATTTTTTACCAACGCTTTGAAATTCTGTACCCGCGGGTACACTCGTGTCAACACTTATGCGTCTCGCGTTGACCTGTGGGTAACGTGCAGCTCTGGTCCTGACACTAGAAGTTGACACTATACGGACGGACCAACATCGTAGCCGACACTGCCTACAAACAAATTCAAATCTATTTCACGCGTACGTATAAGCCTCAAAGTATTACAAAATTTACAGGAAGAGTCTATTTTTTGTCAATAGTCATTACTTAGAGATTCCATCTTGCTCCTACTTCGTTCGAACACTGCCAGGATAAAATGGACTGTCTAAGTTAGATAGTCAATCTTATCCTGGCAGTGTTCGAACGAAATAGGAGCAAGACGGAATCTCTAAATAATGACTACTGACAAAAATCAGACTCTTCCTGTAAATTTTGTAACAATTTGAGGCTTATGCGTACGTGTGAAATAGATTTGAAAAGTACAGAGTGTACGTTTTCATAAAGACTGTCGTAGCATCGCTTTTGAAATGGACAATTTTTTACAACTATGCGCGCATTATCACGTAAATAACTCATTACTCTGACCACTAATATGCGTACCAATGGTGAAAGGCTTATGTATAGAACTGGGCCGGATCGGTTTCCGTACGGGCTGTAAGAGAGTCAGTTTAAGCTTTAGACTAAATTTTTCGCTTAGGCTTAGGCTTAGGCTTAGGCTCTGGAATATTCTTATTGGGCCAGGTTAAGCTTGCTAAATTTATATTGTTAATCTGCAAACACCAGCTTAAATTCTCAAGTGCATAGCATCTTTTGCCAGTTGATGATGCGGTTTCAAACAACTCAACTTCAGCGGTTGTGTATCTTAAATGACTCTCAGTTGCAGGTGTCATCACTCGCCGAATACGGGAGATTAAACTTTTAAGTTTGAATTTGAAAACTTATAATACAGCATCCGTTTATGTCTCTTATGTTGGATTTTTAGGCCAGATTTTGGAGCAATGCCCATCTCTTCGTTAATATCAATGGTCAAAGTGTTATGTTTTGCTTTGTCTCAGGGAAAAGTAAACATTGAAATTTTGCTATTTTTAAATTTTTGTTTCAGCGTCTAAAATGGTTTCTAAATATATAAACTAAAACGGGCGCAGATTAGAAGCGTAGCCGGGATTTTGGTTTTACTGGATATAACCTGATATCTCCGTATTTTTAGAAACACACAACAACGATTTGTTAGGCTCTTTCTGCAACTGAATGTGGGAATATGTAGTGTAAGGAGGGGCGCTTTTTTTACTTTTTATGCGTTGTTGGCCCTTAAACTCTCTCACGATTTTAACCCTTTCTCACATGAATATTTTCAATTTCATATGAGATGTAATTTTAAGGTAAGATTCGATTCCCAGTCTCTCTGGTGGGAGGCGTTTACGATGACCACTCAGCTATAGGAGCTTGACGCTCGAGACAAACGGGGCTCTCACGTCTTGTGGAGATTTTGTACTGCGCATATATGTTAGAATTGTCAAACACTGCTCACAGTGTCTGTGTTGCTCGCATATTACTTGTACTTCGTTGTTCATAGTATACTCTATGAGTTAAAGGGTTAACGATCCCAAGAAGGATGGGGGCTGCTGTCCTGTAATTCCTATGCACTGGTTGGTTCACATATAAGATTGCACACAACACAGTCTAAATGTACTCGTTTGAAATTGTAATTGTTCCAATAGGTGTAACGTAGTGTGATGGGTTGTGAATGGACAGCTTTTATCCTGTTTAGGGTTCCCCAGAACATGCAGGTTGTTCCGGGGTCGGTAGCCACCTTTAAACCCACAATTAAAAAAACTTGTGCAATGGAGATTTGTTATGTCCAGGGGAAGTAAAAACGTGCCTGAAATTTGACACTATTCCACAGACTGTTTCGTGGGTTTTAGGTGTTAGTTCATTGTCATGCTGGACTTGGTCGGACCGGAGTATTGTTGGCCTGTTACTTTATCTGGAATCATCGATATTCATTTCAACAAGCGATTCGTGCCGTTCGTGCTAAACGGTAAACTTTTCACGCGATTAGAAATGATGCAAATTTTATATGAAAACTGAATTTATTGCTTAAATCAGCCATATTAATGTTTGGAACAGTTTAAGTCTGAATATAAACTTCAATAGTTAACTTGGTTTAAGCAAATTAATATAAACAGAAACGTCATACTTGCGTAGCTGGACAGAGACGAATGTCACCTCATTTTCCATGTTCGATTTAAGCGTTTCAAATCTTCAAATACTAAAATATAAATTTTGCCATTCGTACAAATTTGGATCCGCAGCTAAAAATATTACTATTTTTCAGTCAAAACTCGGTTCAAACTGTTGCTCAGGTGGATATTGTGACAAGATTTGCTGAATTTATCAAACCGTTGCGGCAGATTTTCAGCTGCAGGTAAAATTATCGTTGCCCTGAGAGAACATTGTCTGTTTTTTACTGTATTTTAACAAGACAAAATTTTATTTTTCCCGTGTGAGACAATTGGCTCCGACGAGAGTTGTTAGGCGTTCAGGGATTTTTGCCCAAAGTTGCATTCAAAACATGCCTTTTGATTGGCACATCTGAAAGCTTTGTAAGTTTAACCAATAGTGGATGATCACTCTTTATAACAAGAGTGTGCAACGGGGTACGTTCTGTGTATTAAAGAATGCACCCGGCACGCGTTGCGTTTTTGGCCTACCCCCCTTGCTTAGGAGGGGGGTTTGTATGCACATACAAACATCTTTAGTGTGATTAAACAACATAGTTGACCCCCCTTAAATGAAGGGGGTAGGTGTACTGAAGCATACTTTATTGTTAATCTCTTGCTTAAGCCCCCCTGATCGAGGGGGGTCGAACAAAAATTCAACGCGTACTGGTACATTATTTAATACACAGAATGTACCCAGATGCACACTCTTGTTATAAAGAGTGATCATCCACTCTTGGTCGAACCCATCGAATCAAAACTCAACCGATTACCCAACTTTCAGCGGTCAGTATTTTATTCTACAACTTTGATGACTTGATTTACACACAAAATAAATTGTCTTATATCCAAGAAATATTGTCTGAAATAAGGCAATTTTATGCCTTAATACGGCCTCCAGACATAAATGTCTTGAATTAAAGACTTTCGTGTTTTAAATTTTCCAAAAATATGCGTCTGAAATTTTTCAGACTTAAAAGTCTGAAATTTAAGATTTGACTTCATAAACGATTAAGACAAATATTTCTGAAATATAAGACAATTATAGCTGAAATACTGAACAAATGCTTTCAGGGGAAACGGCTTCAAAATTGGGAGCCAAAGCTCAACCAAATACCCTAATAATACAACCAAAGATCCTATCAAGACATAAACTTAGGTTATGGGGAGCCTAAGCTCAACCCGAAATATCCCTGAAATTTGATCATTTAAATATATAAACATCTAAGAATATAAACTGAGCAAATTTTCGCATACGTAAAAGTCAGAAAATTTGTTTTAAAAGACAATTATTTCTTAAAAAGAAGAAATTTACGTAATGAATTGGCAACAGTAATATCTTAAATATAAGACATTTTTGTTTATCCATTTCACACATTAATTTCTGAGTTGTTTAAGGCTATTAATGTCTGAAGTACCAAACATTTGTGTCTTGAAACATTAATAAAGTAGGAGTCTTAAAATTAAGACAATTTCTCGCCTGTGTAGAAGTCATTGTTTGCCAGGTTCTTCAAATGTTTGACACTGCATTATTAAGTAACAAATTTAAATGTTTTATGATATAAACTTTTATAGAACATCAGTTTCTCAATACTGTGATCAGCAACGTTTTCTGTTACATGGAAACGAAGAACGAGTTTTCAAGCATTTGCCAAAAGTAACAATTAATTTCAAATATCTGCTCATTATAGCTTTATGGCATTACTTTAACCCTTTCACTCATAGAGTATACTATGAGCAACTAAATACAATAATGTACGAGCAATACACACACTGCGAGCATTGTTTAACATTTATAACATATATGCGCAGTGTAAAATCTCCACAAGACGTGAGAGCCTACTCGGGTTCGAGCGTCAGGCTCCCATAGCTCAGTGGTCATTGTAACGCCTCCCACCCGTGAGACTGGGGATCGAAACTTACCTTGAAATTACATCTGATATGAAATTGAAAATATTCTTGTGAGAAACGGTTAAAATTATTATTCAATGAAATTGGTGACAGCCTTTGTAAGTTTCGAATGCGGTTACAATTACTGTCAATTCGCCTGTTTGAAGTACACTGCAAAAAATGGTGATCCAAAGGGACTCTCTCCGAAATAGGCTCTTCCTGACTACTCAAACAGACTCAAAATTCGACTCCGCCAGAGTCAAATTGACTCCTATTTCGGAGAGAGTCAATTTGATTCACCATTTATTGCAGTGTATGCTGTGCTTGGGCCAATGTTAGTTGAAAAGACCAGCTTTTACTGGAAGACACGGAAACTGTAAAATTTAGAGACTGGAAGATTTAGAGTTAAGATTAGCGATATGTTTAGCGCCACGCTTAGGCTTAGGTTTAGACATAGGTTTAGACTAAATGGTCAGACCCAAATACGTATAACATGAGACGGTGTTCAACACAGTTGAAAATGTGACTTTAAATTTGAACTTAAATGAAATGCTAAAAAGACATGCGTTGCTTTCAGTTAAAACACAGTCGCCTGCGCTGAATGGCTGAAATATATTTCAATTTCAGATTGTTTACGTTTGTTTCGAACGTCTGTTGGAATTGACAAATTGCACCAAATCAGGCCAACTCAAAGTGCGTTTGGAAACGCTGTGTTCTGGTGATGATGTGTTTGTTGGCGCATTTACTGCCTCTTCGCCATCAACAAAATGTGAAAATATATTTGAGGTCAATTTTTAATTCTTAAGCTGTTTAGTACCAAAATTCGATCACCAAAATAATCATTTAAATTCTGTAGTACGCAAGCCTGTGCCGTGCTTATGGTCTCCGTTGTGACTCCAGGGTTTTTGGAGTGGGGATCCGAGGTTGATCGAGCTACACTTTCAGTCGAGTTGGCTGTGACCAGTAGGAGAGCACCAGATGAAGGAATTTTCAACGAGCGAAGAGAGCGATTAGCTAGCGACGCTATTTCTTTAATCCATTACTGTAGGGACCCGAATACGAGGGGGGACTGATATTTATTTGGCCTCTTTTGCGGGGTTCACGTTATGACCGGGGCAGGCGGAACGCGGTTTGTCCCATGTTGATTCGACGTCAACGTTAAAATTGGAGCTCTTATATCGGGTCAACAGACAAAACTCGAATGTCATATGACATTTACTTACAAACCACCGCTCTCAAACGATCAATGTATACAAGCGACGGTATGTCACGTGATACTGTGGGACATTTATGCGAATATCATATGATATTCCAAAATTTCAACGAATATCATATGATATTCAGCGGGACAGTGTAATCTTTGGGTACTAACAATGAATGAACAGTTGAACGGTAGCGGCAGAAATGTGCTTTAAATACCAAATACACGCCTGCAAATCGTTTCCGGCTCAAAATCGCTTAAAACCACAGCTTCATAATTCAAAAATTCAAATTTCAAATCCTAGTATCATATGATATTCAACAGTACAATTTGGGTATGTTACCTCAACTATGCTGACATTTGAAAATATATCATATGATATTCGCAGACAATACCTCGAATATCATATGATATTGAAGGACAAAAGGTGACCTACACATGATATTAGCAGTCAAATACGAATTTTTGAATACGATATGGGTCTACAAACAGACAAAATGTTACCCAATAGTCTAATAGGGACAAGACTTGTCCCAAGCTGACCCGGTTATAACGTGAACCCTGCATTTAGAGGGTACCCCCCATCGTTATTCGGTTACGGACTGTTATATATTTTTAACCCACACTACGGCGCCCTTCGTTGCTGATATATATCCGGTACTGCAATTATCCGTTGAATTAAACGTTTATTTATCTTGTGTCAATAGCTTGAGTGATAATACAAGGATATACTTAGTAATACACTTTCAAAATTTAAGTCCGGTTTGAAGTTTCAAACTCAAATTTTGGTTCTTAGGGTTTAGGGACTCTAATTAGGGTTTAGGGACTCTATCCGCTTACGGACTCTTATTAGGGATACGGACTCCAATTGATTCGGACTCAAAATGGGGACCCCCTCTTATTACCCCTCCCCCTCTTATTCGGGTCAATACAGTACATAACTTAAGTTTTCTGTCTGTCGGATGATATATTACATAACATTATTAAAGTGGAAATCATCAGTGACCTTTGGAACACTCTTCTAACTTCGCTGGCCTGGTAAAAGGTCTGGTCCATTGCCTGAAACGTCATAATACAAACGTCATAATTCAAACGTCATAATACAAACATAATACAAACATCATAATACAAACGTCATAATACAAATGTCATAATAAAAACGTCATAATACAAACGTCATAATACAAACGTCATAATACGTAAAATTGTTTTTATAGGATTCGCTAATGAAAACGGGTAAAACAAATGATCAGCTCGATAATGATCCAACTGAAAACGACTCCAAAACACCTCCTATCGACCAAACGGCTGTCAGTGATACAAATACAAGTCGAGATGCAGTTGCATCGTTTGAAGATTCGCTGAAACAACTTCAAAATAAGCAATCAATCAAAAGCTGTAACGCCGCGGTTGAACGCTACGAGGTTTGTTCTTAGATTGAAATATTGAGAGCCGAAATTTTCGTTGAAATATACTGTATTGTAGGGATTGGGATGCATAAATCCAAATCATTCAACGGGAAAAATGGAGCTTGTCCAACAAATAGTGGGGTTTGTGTAAATTTTTGGAACTCCCAAGCGAAACTTCAAAGTATTTACTTGAAATGGGGTCGAAATTTTACTTTGTAGATGTGGATTATATGTTAAAACTCCGTTTGTTTATGTATTCACAGTTCTATTCTTACGAAGGTATGTGAAAGATACGCAAATATTTTGCATATTTGAAAACAGACTACAGACGTGCTGACATTACACTGCAAAAAATGGTGAGTCAAATTGACTCGCTCCGAAATGGGTTTTACGGCACTAAACACACTGAGTCGAACTCGACTCCGCCAGAATCAAATTCGTCTCACTGAGTCGCACATTGGACTCTGGCGGAGGTGAATTTGACTCAGTTTGTGTAGTCCCGTAGAACCCATTTCAAAGCGAGTCAATTTGACTCACCATTTTTTGCAGTGTACAGACATCAGCTGAGCAAATGATATATAATTGAACCAACTAAAAGATGTCCTGGTTTGTGCCAGCCGAATTCCGAACTTAAACATTTTAGGTTTTATTGGATGGCTCAGAACAGTCGTGGCAGGAATTGGCCGACGAAACGTCATCAGCTGTTTTGCTGTTACTTCTTCAACGTTGGTTTCTACTGTTTGAAGTGAGCGACGGGTAATTTTGTTGGCTTACGACAACAGTTGTATCACTGAACACAGCTGATTTTGCACTGTTTTTTGTGTCTCAGACATTCTATTTAACGGCGAATGGTCAGCTTTTGATTATAAACCTAAACAATTACGGTATTATTAATGTAAAGCCATTCTGTAACTCTTACATTTTTTTCACAGCTTAATGAAACGTGTCGATGTAGAGAACAGGGGCTGAACAGTATTATAAGCATATTAGCCTAAGCCTAAGCCAAGCAAAAAGTTAGTCTAAAGCTTAAGCTTATTTTATTGCAGTCCCACTGAAAAACGTTCCGTCCCTGATCTTTACATTGGCCATGAAACGTAAGGAACTGTTTAACTCACACTTTACTCCCCTGAGCAACAGACAAACAGTATTGTTTGCACACTGTTCCAGTGAGTTGATTATTAACTCAGAATGAGTTAAATCACTCAGTCTGAGTTAGAAGTATCAGAACTCTTCAACTCATTCTGATTTAATTAATCAACTCCCCCGGAGTCAGCTCAACTCACAGTGGGAATCAAGTCAACTATGAGTGAGAGCTAAAGTCTACTGTCATTAACTCAGAAATAACTAACTTTCCGTCTGAGTTGATTAATTCAATCATTGCAATTTACAGCGCAGTAAATTGAAATGTTACAATTTCTATTTCAGACAGCAACGATTGAACAGACTTACATCAACGAATCGCTCTTGAATGGAATCAACCAAAACATTCCAAAGGTAAACAAAACAACGCAATTTACTGTCGTTTATTTAACGTTAAACTCGGGTTTGTAGATGCTGTGTTCCACTGCATAATCAACTTTATTCGCCATAAATTACAAAGTTGTATTAAACGTGTGATGCAGGGTGTAACCGGATATTCTTTTCCGTTATTTTGATCAGTATCCGTTTCCGTTTTTGAGTGCGTTATTTTTACTATCCGCTTACGTCCTGGTGTGATTTAAACACTAATCACACACTCAGGGAGGTATCGAATCTACGATTTGAGCGAATCCGAATCTGAATCCATTGCTAATTTGTCGAATCCGAATTTTGCATGTTGCAAATTTCAGTTATATCTATAGTTTGTTTCAGAATATCAACACAATGCCAGCCCCACAAACTTTTAAACGTTAATATATTTCGTGCCCGACCTCAGTTTTGAGATTTGTGACATGAAACAAAAATTTATTTATTAACAAGTGATTTAAAATTTATATTGTTGAAAAAACATGATGTCGAACACTGTTGGATTCGGCTTTTCACAACCGAATCCGAACCGCTAATTTTTGCGGAATTCGAATCCCAAACCTTTGTTGCCACACTGCGTACACCGGAAAGTGATACGTCTTATTGACAAACCAAATTTTAGCAAAGGTAAATAAAGGAAACTTACAAAGTGCATCGTTCGTACACTGTAAATTTCAGTGCGTTGAAGGATTTGAATCACTCGAGTATTGAGTTGATTCAATTAATGAGTTAATTAATCAACTCACCCAGAGTCAACTCAACTCCAAAGTGAATTAAAGTTTGCACATATTAATTTAGAAATAACCAACTCGCTGGATGAATTGATTAATCAACTTATTGCAATTTATAGTGTATGGGGGTTTAAAGTCTATTGTTTGCTGTCCCATCAGCAAAAACTTCCTCTGCACAATATGATTTGATTTAATGAAATAGACCCAGGCTGAGGTTTAGGCATAGGCTTACGGTAAGGCTTAAATCTAACTGTGAGGAAAATTTTGCCTTCTTCTAAAAGTGCACGTAAAAATCAAATTATTTGCAATCGTCAGAAGTCTTACGCTTTTGAGAATCACCCCTGTAAAATTCGTGGAATAATGAAAAATAACATTTTTTCAAGGGTTCATATGCAATGATTGGCCGCTGTTGATAATATTGTTTCGTGTCTCTCCCGAAATAAAACATCCTAGCAAAGTTGCAGTAAAAGTCTTTAATATTCTACTTTTTCAGGCTCACATAGAAACTTTTTGGTACATTTTGCGGCGTTTTGAAACCCTTTGCAACCAAAATGATGACAGCGAGACTGGTAAACTCAAAGAATCATTGACTGAAAACGCAGGACGACTGATGGCTCATTGGTTGAGCAAAACGTCATCACCGAAAATAATTAATCAATACGTAAACATATTGACAAAGATTAATAGATCATAATCTGAAATGTACGAAAAATTTAGAAAAAAAAATAAAATTATTGTCAGCTCTGGTCGAATTTATAGTCCGTATTCTTATCTGTGTGTAGCACATAACACCGGCTGGTGATAAGTCTTGTGACTTTCGCAACCAGTGAATGCGAAGGCTCAAAATTCAGCTCATTTTTTTCATGTCAGTTAATACTCTGCTCCTGTACCAGTCTTGAACGCAACAACTGCAATAGTTTGTGAGTTTGAAAACCTATCACTAACTGGTAATAGTTGCTATACACATCTTAATATATGAACCATGATTCAAATTTACCTACCGCGCTAAGGTTTAAATTGTTTGAATCAATAAATGCCACCGCACTATTATATACTTGTTACTATTTTCCTAACCCACGACTTTAGGTTCATTGTCAACTCCAAGCCCAAGCCTGAGCGTGAAAATTTAATCAAATAATATGTATCTCCCACGAACATCAAATTTTTCGTTTAATCTTGAAGTCGCGACATCAACCGATCATTTGAGCATTTTTGAGCGAAGCTCGAAGTTTCGTGAAGCGTTTTATGTTTTGAATTCTGAGGTCGAAAGGCGGATGTCTGTCAGTCCGTCTGCCCTTTCGATAATAATCTCAGGAACGGCTCAACCGATTTAAATAAAAACTTCTTTTGTTTGAAAGCCAATTATCATAGGGTGTTAACCTCGCATTGGCGTTTGAAAATTTTAAGCCGTTTATTAGCTACAGGCTAATTTGCGTAATTAATTAAGCCTAAATTAGGACTTTCTACATTATTTCACTAATTATTACAGTTTTCAAGCAATCTCATTTTAGCATTAAAGGGTTTTTTGATGTGAGGAATATAAGTAGACTGTTTACTAACCTCCAAAAGCCGATAATATATAATTTCAGCACTAAAATTTTTTAGGTGTGAGGAATCTGAATAGATTATTTACAAACGTCTAAAACCGATAATTAAGTAGTTATCTAAAAGAAAATTTGCATATTTGCTTAATTGATAAGCGTAAATAATGCATTTTTAAATTAATTCTCAAATTATTAGGGTTACTGAAGGGTGTTTGAGAGCGAGGAATCTGAATAAATTGTTTACAAACCTCCGAAACCAATAAATGAATAGTTTAGCTAATCACTAAATTGCATATTATCTTAACTGCTTACGTGTCTTCGAGCTTCGCTCAATACATGTAGTCCCACTACGACTGGTAATATTAACCAATGTCGACATGCATGATGCGCGCAAGCAAAATATGAAACCCATGAGTCCGTATTTACAGCAATTAAATGTCAACAAGTCAAAGCGGTTACAATATTTGTCGCTTAAATGTGTAAAAAACTTTTATGCGCAGACCGCCCTTTACTCGCAAAAATTTCATGTTTTGCTTACACCCATGCGGCCCACGCCTATTATTTCTTACCCGGTCTCAGTTTACAACGGCATTTTCACTCAGCTTAAACCTGTTTATTGCCGCCATCTTTAAAATAATTTCGGATTCAGGTGTACAAATTTAATTGCAAAATTTGTATCAATGTTTTATGTGTCGCCATTTTCAAAACAGATCCTGAACACAGTGGAAATTTTTTGCTTTAGGTGTAGGCCTTCAACCGTTACAGCGGTGGAAAAACGAATAAAAATGTCAAAAAAGAATGTTGATTAAAATTAGAGATGTGCCGATATCAAAATTTTACCGATACTGACTCTTATTTCGAAGATTTGCTGTTGCCAAACAGATGTCGATTCCAAGTTAAGTACACCATGCATAATAAACAGTTAGGATACTACTGTAGTGACCCAAATAAGAGGGGGGTTGATATTTATTTGGCCTCTCGAGGGGGTACCACCCTGTTATTCGGTTTTGGTCTGTTATTTTTTAACCCACGCTCCACCTTCCTTCACTACTGATATATCCGGTACTGCAAATTCGTTGAATAAAATGTCTGTCTAGCACCGAAAGCGTGAGTGATACTGCAAGGTTATAAGTACTTGTGAATGAACTTTCAAGACTTATAAGTATGCTTTAAAGTAGCGAACTCAATTTTGTTTGGGCCTGTAGGTATTTATGCTCTAGGGACACGGACATTTATGGACTGTATAGGGTTTTGGGACTCTACCCGCTCGCAGACTCTTATCAGGGATACGGACTTCAATTGATTCTGACTCAAAATAGGAACTCTAACTCCTATTACCCCCATCCCCTATTATTCGGGCCTACTAGGATCAAATCGTGTTTCAAGTTGCATCAGTGTTAACGTGAAAAAATTTGGGGATTCGCAATGATGGTTAACCCTTTCTCACATGAATATTTGCAATTTCAAATAAATGTACTTTCAAGGCGTAGATTGGCGTTTACGATGACCACTGAGCTATAGGAGCTTGACGCTCGGGCCCGAGGGGATTCTCACGTCTTGCGGAGATTCAACACTGTGCATATAAGTTATAAATGTTAAACACTGCTCGCAGTGTGTGTATTGCTTGTACATTATTGTATTTAGTTGCGCGTAGTATACTCTGTGAGCGAAAGGGTAAAAACCTTTGCAGGCATGTCTACGTCAAAAAAAGTAGCGCATGCGAGTATTACAAGACATCCCAATTTGATGAGATAGCTAGTGGCAAAGTTAGTTGTATATGTATACGTAGTTGCAATTTTTGACTTTGAAATTTGTAATTGCATAGTCTGATAAGAACCTAAATTTAGGTGCCCTGAGACCTATTTTCATTTTAAGGTAGTTATTAAATAACACATTCCTTTTAGGTTAAATATGTTTTGATAGTGGTCAGATTCTGGTTTAGTTTGAAGAATTTAAAAGAGCAGGTTTATGTTTGATGTGTAAGGTTGCGCGGTCTTATGGTAAATATATGTAAGTGTAATATTAGTGTTAAGTAGTTGAAACAGTTGAATATGGCTGGATTCGAACGAGTGACTTTTGGATAACCGCGCCAACGTTCTTACCAACTGAACTATCGCGGCACTGCTTCAACTACTTGTGCTAGTGATTATATGGTTGTTACTACGTTTTTTACTAAGCTGCGTACTGCGTATTTACTATGCAGTATGTATTACGTGTTGACTTTTTATGTATGTATTTTATATTCTTGTAATCTATCGTGCAATACACGACAGATGTTGAAAAAATTTAAGCAACCGTTTAAGGGCGTACAAAGACATCTAATTGTGACAATGTGGAAGTAAAAATAATAAATAGAATTTTTGCGTTGTATCGTTGTTTCAGAGAAACAATCTTAGTGACCTATTGTAGAATGAATGCTTTAACGTGATGTAATGGTGACGTGTGATGATTGTCGTGAACTACGCGCAGAACTGTTACAACTCAAGCGCTACGTCCATCAGTATTTCACCATTGTCATTGAACGTTTTGATAGTCAGGATAAAAGTCTGCAACAAATTGTTGATTCGTTTTCGGCGCTTTCACTTTTAAAATTGCCGGCAGCTGCACCTGTCTCCTCGCAACACAGCAATTATTGTAGTTCAGGCAATTCCCAACTTGATCATTCATTAAATTCAGTCGGCACTACGACCTTAAAGCAAACGAATGCCTCTGATTCTGTCAGTGGCGAAGCCTTTATCGGTGATTGTTCACATCTGATATTTGATAGCTGTGAGGCTTCATCGCCGGATATACTAGCTAAATCAAGAACAAACGGAGCCATCATTGATGGTAAAGCTGCTCTGCTTAATGCAGAACGACAGGTTTCTTCCAGACGCAAAGGGAGTCGGCCTTCAAGAATTGTTTGTTCAACAGAATCTGTTGCTTCGTCAAGTGGCTTTTCAGGAGCAACGGCTACATCTAATGGAATCGCTCCGGTTCAAAACGGTTACAATACAACAAGACGTTCAAGTAATAGGTTGACAGCGACTAAAACGAATACACCAAGCGGTGAGACAATCGTGTCACCTCCATCCACATTTCAGAACATTAACTATGCTACGTATGAGTGTGATAATAGCGCTAGCCAAGTAGCTCCAGCAGAATTGGCTGAAATTGAAGACAGCAAATCGTGCGGTGGCGATGGTAGACCAGAATCAGCGATTGATTACGAACCAAGCAGGTGTGCTACTAATAATGAATTAGAAACGAACGAGAGTGCAGATAATCAATTTAGTGGTACAGTGAGCGGGACAATCATTAATAGCCTTCCTGTAGATGTTACTGTAGATTTCAGCGGCACTAACGATTATGGTAGTGCTAATTGCGGTGGACTAATCACAGCAGAGTCTGCCTTAGTTTCATTGCTCAATACAACTACTACGCTTCGTAAAAGCACTAACACACCGTGCAGCACTGCAACCGCCAGTGACAGTCATGTGGCGTCATTAGGCAACACCGTATCAAATGCTACTTCTATTGCGCCGAAGACTACGATTGGTGGTAGACTGGTTCGCCGCACTAGCCCATTGACTAATAGGTATGTAGCAAGGCATATCACGGCAGCGATGTCCAATACCACGCGGTCTGGTGCGAGTCAGTGGGGGCGTCGTCATGCTGATGGCAGCAAAAAACGGCCGTACCCTTCTGAAAACTCACGGCCGATATCGGTACATTCAGAGGTTAGTGCTAGTTTAATAAGTATATTTTTACTTGGCATACGTAATATATATGTCGTGCCCCGTACAGCTGTTTGCCCTTGCCTTCACCCTATTTGCAAACTATAAATTAAACAAGGTTTATGTATTATGTACAAACGAAGCTGTGTGAGCGTATGCCGTAATATTTAATCGAATACAACGTCACGTAAATAATGCTGTTTTTATTTCTGTTGTTTTGATTAGCCAATCAAATTGCACCTGTCTAATTCTTCACCCCATATAAACCTTATTAAATTTGTACGTAGTTTGCAAATATGATGACGGCACATAATTACCGTGTAAGTCACTTTTCTCGACTATAGTACACTTGAGAAACCAATCACACTCAGTTTGCATTCCAATAGTTGTTTGGGCTGCCCCGAAATGTAATTGTCGTTTGGGACGTCCCAGTTGCCAACTGAGGCGAATAGTTGTTTGGGGCATGAAATATAGACGTCTATGTTGTGGGGTTCTATTTATTGTAGAAAAATGTAGGTTTATCAACATCAACCATAAACAACCTGATTAATGTTAGTAATGCGGTCGACGGATTGTACACTTCACTTCACTGATGCTAAAGATTTACACCTTTTGTCAGTTCCTCGTTGGCCTTGGTTTCTGTCGGCCAATTTTATTTAAGCTCATCAGAAACTAAGTTTTAGCCGCAATTTGGTTTTGTTTTAAAGACTTGAGAAAATTCTTAGTTGCTAAGATACGTAGGTTCATGCAAGAAATGTTTTTCATTGTTGAACAAAGCAACAGTAGATGGAACTATGGAAAGTGGAACGCAGCTTTCTTATAAGGTGTAACTCAGGTACTGTATCGATATTTTGGTATGAGTGTCAATCAGAGATGGGTACAGGAAAATTATATGCACCTTGGAAAATTATTTTACCCGTTTTTTGCCGAGTGGGTCGGAAATAGTTATTGTGCAGCGCCGGCATGCGAGCGTCGGTTGTTAGCCCGTGTCGAGTTCCGTATCGGTTTCGTTTTTTATTCCCGGTATTTTTTGGGATAAAGACCAAAATTCCAAATCTCGATACTCAGCTGAATTGTCAATTAAATATTGTTTTTCGACTTAAAACTGACGACAAATTACTCGTTAAGATAAATTCACACTATGTAACTTAAGTTAAAACATCTTCTGACGGCAATGTTTAAATGAAAAAAAAACCTGATTGAGCGAAGCTCGGAATTTCGCGAAGCATTTTATGTTTGTACTTGGGGTTCGTCGAAGGGTGGATGTCCGTCCAAAAAATCAGGAACTGCTGCTCCGATAAACTTTTTTGTTTGACATCCAATTATCCTTCGGTGTTAACCTCGCATTGGAGTTATAGAATTTTAAACAGTTTATTAGCTACAAGCTAATTTGAAATAGTTAAGCGTAAATTAAGACTTTTTTAATTATTTTTTAGGGTTACAAGCAGTGTAATTTGAACAGTAAATGTTTTTTGGTGTAAGGAATTTGGATAAATTGTGTAGAAATCTCTGAAACCGATAATTGGATAATTAGCTAATAGCTAATTTGCATATTAGCATAATTGATAGACCTAAATTAGGACTTTTTATTACAATATTTTACTAATTGTAAGAACTACAAGCAATTTTATTTCAACAATAAAGGGTTTTTGGGTGCGAGGAATCTGAATAAATTGTTTCCAGACCTCCAAAACCGATAAATGAATATTTAGCTAATAACTAATATGCATATTAGCTTAATTGCATAGATGTGTTAACCGCCGCTTCGCTCGATAATAAAACTGTTTGAAGTTTCATAAGATTGTTCGTAAATATCGTTCGTTAGTATCGTAGTTCAAGTCGTAATTTAGCCGAATTCCGAATTGGGCTAGTACAGGGCGTCATTACGACTTGGGCTAGCGCCCGGCGTATTCTTTCTATAAAACAAGTCCAGGCCTTGTGATTAGTTTTTACCTTAATAATACCATACTCAATTACGATTGGCTGTTGCGAATACTCTTTTCTGATTGGCAAAATAATCGCCACCTGTTGCCTGGGAATCAAGCAAGATTACGACTATCATGCAAACAATCAGGAAACGCACAGAATTATCAGACGTGATTCCGCCTTGGGCTAGCGCGTGTCGTAATTCCGCTTATTGCGACTTGGGCTGAATTACGACGTGGGCTGCGACGTTAACTGTTGAAAATAATATGAACTTCCGTTTTATAGCCAAACAACTTGTCCACGATTAGCCATCGAATAACACCATCGCTGACGTACGAAAGAAACAGCAGCAACAACAGTCGAATGATTGACGCGACGTCATTGGACACCGATGACGCCATAGCGGTTGATCGGCGACGACCAAGCAGCGAATCAAAATTGATCAATAATCACGTTAATAATGTTGAATGCAGCGACGACAGCAGTGATCCTCAGTTGCTTCAATTGCTGTACAACGATGCGCTGGTTGCTGCAGTCAATAGTGGTGGTGGAGCAGTCGATGATGTCAGCGATGACGATTGCAGTAATAATAATAATAATAATAACTATAATAATAATAAAAATAATGGTTATGATCTGTCCTTAATCGCTAATTATAAATTGCGACGCGTTGCCATAACAACATCCACGACGACGACGTCGAGTGGCGGCTTTGATTTAGCATCGGTCAATGTGGCGGCAGAGATCAAAGATTCCGGCAATGGCGGCCATTCAAAGTGTGAAACAGTTGGGTTGCTGTCATCGAACACGTCATCATCGTCGTTTCGTGTGCCTGCGTCGCCGACAATTTCGTCTGAACTCAACCGTAATCGTGTAACAAGGGCCATGATTGGTGACTGTAATTCAGCTATCAGCAATCTGATGCGAGACAGCTGTGTCAGGTAAATGTGGCATGTAGCTAACCCAATCCCGAGTGATAGGGTTTTTCGCAGATGCTCCCGTGTTCAACCCCGGCGTACATATTTGATGAGTGTTTGGCTTTGCAATTTTTTTGTAATTCAATATTAACTGGTCAACGACGTGGCAACATTTGCAACGTTACCTATTTTATTTTTCACATCAGTTCATATGCATGGTTAAAAATCAACACTTATGGTTAGTTTGCATTTACTTTTTCTTGTATGAGAATTCAAAACATATAAATTAAAAATTGGAAGACTGCCCAAATGACGTAACTGCGACGTTCCAGCTTTAATGATATAGATGTGTAAACAAAACCTGGGTCCTTTCAGTTATGCGTAGGTTGTGGACAACTTATATTTATTCAGTCATAAGTTTGGCCTTGGCACCGAAGAAAATCGACTTTTCCGAAATGCAAGCGGGTGTGAAATGATCAGAGTAGATCACGAGGAGTCAAAATATGCAAAAGTTTTCAATGTAGGACCATTTTGTGCGTATGCTGGCTGGGAAGATAACAAAACAACCCCCAAAATTGTGTTTTAGCACCGACAAATGCGACTGCTTATCGACTCGCGATGATCCTATATTTGTCTATTAGACGAATGGTCTTGTTTGCCGTATATTTTCCCCTTTCTTAGAGTGCTTCCAGGGTAAATCGGAGTGAAGCCCACGCAATAAATGCGCAAGGTGAAAGGCCGGAGTTGTCATAAAACTAAAGTCATAAATGAATTCATTAATGATTGGATGGACGAATGAATGAATAAACCAAATAATATTTGATTTTAGTGGCAAAGGTGCTACAGATAATCGCGTTCGCGAAACAGCTACAGATGATGGTTCATGGATAAACAACTACGCAACAACAAATACTGGTGGATCGACTGAAAATAGCCTGGTTGGAGATACTGAAGAAGACTGGATGAACTATACTAGCAACGTTTCTGGTGATGTCCTCGAAGACGCCGCTGGCAGTGTGTTGAATGCTCCAAATAGTGGTGGAACTGTAAGTCGTATGAGATCTGGTAGTATGTCTTCACAAGCATTTATGTAGCATCTAAGTGTTCACAAAGAAATAATTGCTCAGCACTTGAGCAACATGGGATATGTTTCATATTCCTATTAAAAGGATAGTAACTAGACAGTACATTCGTTGTTTAACCCCAACGGTTGGTGTCACCCCAATGGTCGGTTTACCCCAACAATTGATTTCACGCCAACAATTGGTTTCATCGTTCGCTGTCTGTGTTGTTAGGTGAAATACACAAGTACTTCCGGGCCAAAGCTGCGATCCAAGGAAAATTTTTGTGATTGCTTATCGCTTTTTTACCTCTTTGGTCTCGATTTGCAAACCACCGAGACTGAAAAAGCGGAAAAAATTTCAGTTATTTTCTCCTCACTGATTGTGAGGAGCTTGCGTCACCCACCTCGCCAGCATCCTAGGGATTCCAAAATCATATTAATTGGATAGATGGTTAGCACGCTGACGACATATCGCGTGCTGAGTTTAGTAGAACTCAACGTTGCCATTTTCGTGGGTGCTGATTGAATACCTGGCTGTGTGTGTAAATATCCATTTGAAGTAAACTTGCCTCTTAATCATAATACATATTTGGCCGCTAAAATGCTTATTATCTAACTGCACGATACCTGTATAGAGCAGCTTATTGCAAATGCATGGTTATAATAAACGTTAAGGTGAATGGGTTGCACTGACTAACTGCTGCTTAATCATATACGTATAATTATTGCTTTATGCTCACACAATTATAATCAGTGGTTTCAACTCTACGCTTAGACTATCTGAAATTAAAATCTGAAGACTAAAAGATTAACTCGTGCTATTAAGCTATAGATTTTAAGTTGAAAGTTTCAATCGGTTCTTTTAAAAACTAAAATGTGTCATCATTTCAGTCTCAGGCGCAGATGTGGTGTCTAACTGACAATTACAAGAAGGTTGCAAAATCGGAACTGGATTATATCGGAATCGGAACAGCAAATTTATATCAGATTCAGAACAACAAATTTTGTGACTACGGGTATTTTGTATTAACAAAATATAACACTGATTTAGGTATCTGTTGGCTGAAAACAATATTCAAATACGTCACATGAACAAATTGGCAATGTTTTTTGGTTCTGTAAACCTTAGATGTTGAGATCGACATAATTTTAATACAGTCTGTATCAAAAGTAGGATTAGAAATATATTTATTTCAAAGTTATGACTCCGATTGATTGTGCAATAGAGTTCGAAGTCTGAACTTATTTTCAATCGGAATTTTAATCGAAATCGGGATTCTGGTTGCAACCTGGTTTCTAGACCGTACCTGTTGTTTAAATTTTCAATAATTTAACAAATTATGTAAGGTGCGTTGTTAAGACTCTCAAGTCACTACTAACACGGATTTGTGTGGTGTCATACAGTTGCGTTGTTATTTTATTGGTATGTGTGTATTGAATGATTCTTATAGGCTGATGAATTGATGGAATATATTGCTCAACGTTGGATGTCTCGTGGCGGCAGCAGCAACAGCAGTGGTGGTGGTCGAATAGATGTGAACAGTAATGATGCAACGCAAGAGCAATTATTGGCAGCAGTTGCAGAAAGTTTTGTATTACAACAAAGTGAATTGGGATCTCATGATTCAAGTGACGGGGATTTGATAAACAAATCAATTTGCTTTCAACAAAATGAATTTGGCTTAATAAAGTCTAAACAGCAATTATTGGCTGAAAATGCCGATTGTAGTAACGAAGGTAAGCAGATGTGTGATTACGTTGCCACAACTGTGGGTCAAGACGGACATCAGGTGCCGAATGGTGTTGTGGTAATGAAAGACAAAGGCGAAAAGATTTCAGATAGCAACAGCGTTGTCGTCGGACAAAGCGAAGGTTTTGGTGTCGATAGCGATCATATTAGGAGCGGGAGACAACAGGACGAGGTTAATGTTAAGGTTGAAACTAAACATTTACAGGATACAAATAGTGATCATCATATTTCCCGAGTCGACGAAGGTCACAGTTGTAATATAAAGGACATGGCTGTGAGCATTAAACAAGAAGTTGAAGATGATGTCGTCGACGATGGTAATTGGTTTGATGTGTTTGCTGTTGAGCAAAACAATGCCGCTGACCCTTGTGCCATAGGACAAGTATGCTATTCTACGAGCCTTACAGCAAGTACAGTGGTGATGCCGCCATTAAGAAACTCAGGGAAACTCATGCGGATGTCGTGCCACCAAGAGCGACTGCTGCCTACATCATCAGCAACTACTTCGGCGGTAAAAAATAATCAATCGCATGTTGTGAGACAAGGCTTAACACAGCGACAACAATGGGGACACACTAATTTTCGTCGGATTTTGCCAGCGCAGTTTCCGCACAGAGAAAAACATAACAGTAATGCGAATGGTTGGGTTTCTATGAGAGGTTTGAGTGACGGACGCCGCCACGAGGATGTAACAGTGGCGGGTGAAACGTCTTTCAAACAGCAACCGAGGTCGGCGACAACAGTCGATGAAAACGATAACGAGTGGAATAATTCAAATGACGTCATCGATGATGTTGATGATAATGTTATTTCAAGAGACATCGATGACGATCGAGTCGCAGCATTGAGTTTAATTGCGTCATCATCGCGCGATAACGACGCTAAGTTTGTCGAACTCGCCATTGATGACGCAACAACAACAGTGTCGTCATCATTGATGCTTTACGAATCGATGAGTGGTGGTGATGATGATGGTGGATTTAATCGAATCGAAGGCAGCAATTGTGTCAGTGGAATGGGCGTCAAAATGGAAAAAGAACGATGTCCAATTTGTAAACGGCTGTCGACGCTACGAAACATGAAACGACACATTGACATGGTTCATGGCCGTCCAAATGTCGTCCCGTGTCCGTATTGCGCGAAAACATTCAAATGGAAAGATACATTGCGACGGCATGTGAAATCATTTCATCCAGACGAAAAAATGCCCATCTTGTCACGATAAGAGAGGGCGACAGAAGGGGGAGACGTGAGATACAAAGAAATTAGCGAGATACATGCATACAAGCGACAGAATGTCACTGACCGGCATCACAAAGTATAAGCATGGCGCTATACTTTTTACAATTATTAATATCTTCTGTCGCCGCCTGTGGTTTTGCGTTGTCGTGCGTCACCGTGCTGTATCGGTTGCGAATTACTCGTGTACGATACCGTATGGTGTCGGACGGCGGTGCTAGACAACTATAGTATCAACCTTACCGCATGATGACATAAATTCTGATGCTAAGTATGCAACATTGTTAAATGTTGCAACCCTGGCTAAATATCGATGTTATTCCGAAGCCGGATATCTGCTCGCATCTTGGTGTGTAAGTGGTAGGTAGGTATATCTGTATTAATGGCTGTGGTTGAAATTTAAAGTGGCAACATTTCTCTGAACCGTTTTATTGTTTAGTGGTAATGTTTTGATTTGCATTTGTATTATGCATCTAGTCATGTATCTGCTATACGTTTGTAGTTTTTCTGTTGTTGTTGTTGTTGTTGTTGTTGTTGTTGTTGTTGTTGTTGTTGTGCATTGTATGCTGTATAGCAATACTTGTTCAATTCCGAGTCCAGTTAGAATAGTAATTCAATTTTCGAATTTTTATTGATTTCGTTCGATCTGCATAAATTCCAAAAAGTGTGTACTAAACGGATTATCCGAATATCAAATTAAAAATTGAAATTTTCAGACACTTTGTGGTGGTTTCTGAGAGTTTGATGCGTAAATATTTTAATTGCGTGCCGAAATCAAATTTCGCATCATATCTAATTTCAAGCGTCGATTTGATCGCTAAACTTTCTGATGATAAAACGGAATACGTATGTTACTAGGATCAACCGGAATTCCAGCTCCGACCAGAATTTCTACAAAAATTCAATTCCTGTTCCAGCATTCAAAGATGGAGGAAATGGAACTTCTACGGTTTTATGTGGTAAATTATTTAAAATCATCTAAGTATTAAAAACTTGCAGAAATTGTGGATTTTTTGTGGACAGCATACCAGAACCGGATGTCCATAAGCAGATCTAGCCAGGGTGCAAGCGGATATTAATTTACCTGATACGGATATTGATTTTTTGCAAGAACAGGAACCGGATACCGGATATTGCATAAATTATGAAAATAATGTATTTTTTTCGCTGTATGTTTAGCGTGGTCGAGGGGTTCCTCTGTTAAAAGCAGCGGACACGTATCAAAACTTGAACTTCTTGACTTAACTCAGAAATGTAATCGCAGCGAGATGTTAAAGACGCTAATTTTTAAGAAGCAGTTTTATGATTTTCAACACCACAACCGTAAATATCCGGTATCAGGTAGGTTTATACCGAAACCAGATACGGATATTTCGTTTTTACCGGAAATTAAACCTCAATCAGATATCCGGTCGCACCCTGGTTTTCACATGCATTTTAAGCCAACGATTGTATTCTAGTCTATGCAAAGTATAATTTGCTTTTGTATTTGTTGTTTATATTTACTGTATCATTCCCAGATGCGAGAGTCTGTGCCCTCGTTTTTTGGTATATTTGGTAGTTTTTCATTGCAAATCGACAGCCAAAACTTGATTGGCCAACTAAATTTGCCTGTAGCGTTTCAGTTTGAAATTATTTTTCAACTGGAAACTGCCGATGATAAATTGCTGGTGGTTGGGTCGGTTTTGGTTTCTGTGAGTCTCAAGCTTTCGGATTATTCCGGTTTCTTCGTCTTTTCAATATCGACATACTCGGAATGGTCGAATCGTATTGGCAGTGTCGGATCAGTCAACTTTCCTCCATTGACACCATTTTGAGACCACTACCGTAACCAGTTCTCAGATAAATTGATACAGGTTTTGAAATGTGTCAAACGATTCAGCGCGACTGTTTGATGTCTTCGTTACATGAAACGTTCAGGTTTACGAAATATCGCCAATAATTTATCGTTCGCTACGCACGATTCCTGCACCGTCCACCGGATTTTTATTTCAAGTCAACCCCGTTCCCCTCGGCTGAAATGAAATATTCAAGGGCAGCGGCAAAAAAGGACTTGAAATGTGTTAAGTGCTTTTCAAATCATTGGTTCAAGACTGTAAACACTGTATTAATCTTCATCGAAAAACATATGGTCGTTTAAGCTGTTTCAACGCCGAAAATGTGTGCGAAAAGTTTTCGCGATTTGCGTGAAATTTTAGTTCATTTTTTGTCATAACAACAGATTCGCCCCAAGTTTTGCTGACATTTTTATTGTCGGGATGGATGTTCACTGTTCCCAGTGCCACAGATGGTATCAGGACAATTTGTTACGCGACAACTCGTCGATCGACGGCTTGTACGCAATCAGAAATGTCATATACACGACGATATTTGCCGAAACTCAGGTTGGTTAGGTTTAGGCGTAGCCTTAGGATTAAGCTTATTACTATTGTGTACAGGCTTAGAGTTAAGGATAAACCGCTGTTGTGTGACAAGCTGTCGGACGACGAATTGTCGTAGATTCGCCACAGGTATACTGGTTGGTGTTTGGTCATATAGGAATTCTCCGCCGAGAAATCCTGGATCACCTCAATGTTAGGGGCCCCGCACCGTGAAGTTCGTAGAGGGAGTCCTGACGCGTGCCGTATCTGGCGCTGCCTATTGGACTGATTGATACGGACGGCTTCGAGTTTTCGCCATTGTTATGTCTAAATTTCAGGACGGGATAATACGCGTCGTATTGTATTTGAAGTCATCAAATACAAACTACGCTCAACTATGTAATTTGTTGACATGGAAATTTTCATTTTTACAAAATTTTCTTTCCGAAGCTCAAAATGTCTCGTTTTCCGCATATTTCTGCATCAGAGTGCAATCGGAATTAAAATTTACCGGAACCGGAATTTGAAAAAATTACCGGAAACGTATGTTGTGTAGTAACATATCTTAATTTCCACCGACCAAATTTTAATACCGGAATTTTTAGTCCAGTTTAAAAATGTACCGGAACCGGAAAATGAAAAAATGCCGGAACCGGAACTGGAATTCCGGTTGCGCCTTGTTTTACATATTGGCGATGAGCGATCGGGTGTATTTTCAAACCACGACTGCATTGCACTGTGAATTGAATGCATTTTTTTCGTATTTGAAGTTTACGCTGATTTTGTAAAACTTTTTTGTTCCGCAAAAATATTCGGTTGATTGTCAGTTTAAAGACCTGTGTGACTTTGTTTTGTATGGATGTGTTGTGTATCAGATGAATAGTTAACAGGATGAGATTGGGTCGGACATACGAAGCATGCCGTATACATTTGAATACATAACTGTGTATAGTTAATTTTTGTACCTGTTTTCATTTCATATGGAGACGATTGAGGACGTATATAAATGTGTTTCTACTCACATTTTCTGCATTTACTGATTTTTATTTCCTACTAAACTAAAGCACGAACTTTGAACTTACATAGGTGTATCTTTATACTGTGTTGTTCAGGAAGGTATTGGTATCGAACAAAACAACGTAGCACACTAGCTTGCAAGGTGCAACGGGATACCAAAAATACCGTAGCCGGATGTCGAGTTCTTGCCGGATCCGGTTATCCGGTTATATATGCATGCAGTAAACGGAATTGGTGCACGAAACCGTAAAAAGTTCCGGGTCCTGCATCTTTCAATGGAGGAACAGGAACAGGAATTAAATTTTTGCCAGGAATTCCAGTTGAACTCTGTGACATCGGGATGATTTGTTTTATGAATCAGTGGTGTGTAATTTTCAGGCTGAGGTACGGAATCTGAACTCCCTTGGAATTTAGTAAAAAGTGGTCTATTTTATAGTTCTCGATGAGCTGTTTTGAACGGTACGCACCTTATTTATGGTGGCACGCGCAACGGTTCAAATGTTCCGGCCCTAGAAATTCTGGTGCAACCACGTACAAATTTGACCAGGAAGTGTCCTGTCGTAAAAACTTCGTGTGAACTGACCAGACGAAATTTTGAATTTCATTTTGCGCATCGACACTTTAGTTCTTTCGAAAATTACTCAACCTGGGCCCGTAGCAACCAGCGTCATTTTGCTACGAATTGGCCCTAAACAACTTTTAAGGATGGGTATACAAGAATCTCCGAAGACTAATAAACGAGGTTGAAACTTTTCTACGTGGTGGCTAGCTTAATCCTGTGACTACACAGGCTCGTGCAAAACTTTGCTGGGTGCACCGCTTTTGAATACCGGCTGTGATATCAGGCCGCATCCTGTTATGTTTTGTTGAAAATAGCGTCGTTTGTTATTTTACTATTATTTATTACTAATTATTATTATTATTATCGTTGTTATTATTATTATTATATTATTATTATTATGTATTATTATGTATTATTGATTGATCATTGGCTATTCGCTTATTGAAAGTAAAAATTAACAGATCTTCAGTTGTATTCAACTAACTTTCGGCTGATAGTGTAATACCAGTTTTATGTTTTCATGCATGTAACATCCCATTTGGGATTTTATTTTTAGTTAAAGTCCCGTCTTTCTGCATAGAGTTACTTTCGAGCATCGGAAAATCAAGATTCCCTGTGAGATTTAAGCTTTGGCTAAAAACAAAAGGTTTTACTGATCAGTGACGTTGCCCTTCCTGATCCCACCCGTGTAAACGTTTTGGATCCATCACTGGTGTGAATGAAGGTTAGTGGTTTGTGTGATCATGTTGAAATTAAATGTAGGTGCTTATACTAACAGCATGGTGGAAAGGACTTAACCGGGTGCTTTTGCCTGGCACAGATGCTGACTGGAAGCATATGAATATGGATTGAGTGCAGTCAGACCTCAGACCCATGTGAATTTTAGGGCCGTCCCAGTTTGTGGTGGTTCTGTAAAAGAGAAGGCTGACATTCTAGACTACGTTTTTTGTTTAGGCTTAGGAATATGCTTTTGCAACGCTTAGGCTTAGGAATACGCTTAATCTACTGTTGCGGCCCTAAAAGTAACATTGACCAGTGCTCATGTTCTCAAATGTGTATGGCACCTACCTATCATACATGGTTAAATGTGATTCGAAATAAGCTAAAAATTCTGTTTTGTTAACTTCGTAAATAAATGTACATCAACAATGAAAGTTTGGCTGGCGTCCCACGAGTCATTCGGCGGTGTAGAACGTCACAATAGAAAACTTGGCACAGCTGATCAACTAAGATACGTACCAGTAATGTAATGAAAAAATAAACAGATTTTGAGCGAAACTGAATTTGGCAGCAAGCGGACTGGAAGCATTCCTCAAACGGTAAAAGTTATAAACAGTCAATCTGGCGAAAAAAGCGGAACCTGTTTGTGATGTGAAAACTCAAAACTGAAAGAAAATCATCTCCTCGTTCTTATTGAGCGATCCGTCCGCTACATGGGTCCGCATGCCAAATGTGGATAAAACCAGTAAAATCACATTTTTAAATGGTAACATGTATTTAGTGCCTGCTGGTACTTTGATTCTGGTTACTCTTCAAAACTACTGATACCACTTGAGCCCGTTTAAGATTTAGACTGAATTTAAGGTTGAAATATCTGTGTACGAGTTACATCAGTAATTATGAAACTGAAAAGTTTATACGCATAGTTAAAGGGTTATATGATGGTGTGTTCCCCGTAATCCATACTTCAAGAAACGTTGTACAAGTTTATACGCATCGCCAGGACGGTATGGGGTGGCCTACTCCCAATCCATATTTCAAGAAAGGTTGTGCAGTTTGACAAAACGAGTTACTACTGCAATTCGTGTAACTGCTCGCTGCTCGGTCACTAGGTGTTTTCATCGTTTTGCATACAAACTAAGGTCGGATCCGGAGACGGCGATCAAATCCCGGTTTCGAAGCCACGCGAATCGTAACTTTTTCTTTGCAACACATAAATTTTTGCAATTATGTCAAGCTGTCCGGACGTTTCGCTCGCTAATTTTTACAAACTCAACTTTTACTGCAACTTTTAGAATTCCGCAGACTCGTTGTGTTTCAATTCGTTGTTTTGGATACGCGAATAAAAAAGTTATTATTTTTTGTTTTCTATTATCCAAACTGGAACAGGTACAACTGTGAATTGTTTTAAAACCCTGGTCTGGCTTCATCCGGCGCCAGTGCCTGAGAAGGCAGGGGTGGGGGCTCCCTTTTTGTTTCAATCGGTTAGGGTCGGGGTCCACTTTTGGGGTGGGGCTCCCCAAATCCGAGTTGGGGGTGGCTGCTCCGGTCCAGCCCGGCACTAATAAATATGGTCTCGGAACCGCTCTAGTGTATATTTATTGGTTTTACCTTCTATTTTAGCGTCTTCTCGGCAACAAACCCCGCGGTGTTCTGTCGCCATATGTTCAACGCATCACAGAGTCGGGTCTGTGTGAGTGTGCGGCGTGTGGGAAACGTTTTACGCATTTGTCCGCGTTGTATCGTCATGCGCGTTCTGTTCATTTGAAAACTGTTCATCCATGCGATCGGTGTGGGAAAGTATTCAAACGCAAAGACTATCTCTCTGAGCATATACGCAATATTCATAAAGAAACTCGCCAGCAAGCAAGGCAGTCTGCAGCCACTGCCGCAGCAACAGCGGTCACTTCGGCAATGATGACTGTTCCGACAGCAGCGTCCACAACGACCATCGATGATGAACGATCGTCAGATGCAGTCGTTCGCCGTGTCTCCAGTGCGACCGCCGACCGTCCGCCACCGCCGTCGTCGTCGTCGAACACTGCTGAACAGTTCCGAGACGTCTTAAATGGATTGTTGAACGCTTCAGTAGATGCGACAACAACCACAGGCTCTGCGATCGATAACTGTTCAACGTGGTCGTCAACGTCGGCAGCGTTGCTTTCGGCGATAGCAGCCAGTGGCGGCAACTTGTCTGGTGTCACACAGTTGTCTCGGGTTGCGTCGTCATCCGATGAGAACCGAAACAACACAGACACGACGGCGCCAGCGACAACGTCCACCAGTTTGGCGACTTTGGAGCAGTTGCAGTCATTGCAACGTTGTTGCGAGCAACAACATTACCAACAACAACAACAACAAGTCAGTTTTGAAGGCGTCGATGCCGCCATGGTTGTGATGACAGCGCCGACGACCAATCGCGATCAATCACCATCGTCGGTCGATGCAGTCGGTAAAGGATCGATGGCATCGCAGCTGTTGTTGTCACCGCCACCTGTTGAATGCGTCGATGATCACGACACGAATAATAACGATAAACGCGTTGTCGATCGGCATTTAACACCACAACAACCGGTAACCGTTATCGATGCTGATGGAGACGACGACTGCATCAGCGACGGCATTGCCGCTACGCAACTGATGTCTGTCGATAACAGGCGACTGCCGCCAGCTGGTAAACGTGGACGAAATGTGGCGTCGCTTAACAACGCAACGCCGATATCGCTGGCTGTTCAGTCATCTGACGACAATCAAACTTTGAATACTCAATCAACGTCAGTTGAAGTGGTTCAACGGTAACAGTAGTCGAACTGTGATATTTCGGTGTGAAATGTGCATTTTTATGTGTTACATGTATATATCATTGTTTCAATATACGTATACATCATATATATATGTATTTAAATTTTGAAGTTGGAATTCGTATATAAGATTTAAACGAATGATTGAAATTGGCTTGTTTTCACCTGTCATAAAGTGGCGAGACGATAAGTGTTGTATGAAGTGGTCAATACGACCGCTAATTGAGTATATTTCAGTGGTTGACACAGTGGCTAGGAATGGCCAGCGTTGGGCAAGCAAAAGTAATCCAGATATTTTGGTTTTGAGCAATAAAATTGGTAAATACTTTTAACAATGATTCAGTTCGGCAGTCGATCTAACGGACTTGCTCAGACGCAAAAACAACACTATACGTAGCTCAGAATTAGGGATTGTACCGAGGTTGTTAAGACAGTCGGATTTGTTCCGAGCCTGTTTTAAGGGTATGGCGACAGTAGCCAAGGGAAAATAAAGTAAACAAATAAATTTTGGCGGCGATTTATTACGTAGTTTAATTGTATGAAGCGGCAATTCAAAGCAGATTAAAATATTCAAAAGTTTTGTGTTTTTTATTTTCGGTAACGGCTAAAAATTGGCCGAAACCGAGACCAAAAGTCTCAGTTTCGGCAGGTTGGGTGTCGGTCTCGCTTTTTTGGGCCTAGACCGCCCATCTTTGCGTGGAGGGTGGTATTGTATTGTTTGAAATAACTATTGTGAAAGCTCTCATTTGTATCTCTATGGAAGCGATATAATGCTTATTGCTATACTGATCTTTTGATATATGATATTGTTGTGACGATCAAAATACTATGCATAATTTTTGAAATATGTATACATGTACATGTATCATGAATGGATAATGTCTTTTGGGTGTAAGCGGAAATCCGTTTCCGGTAGGAAAATTCGGTCAAAAAATGTGTTGGTTGTGGAAATAAACTGTATATAAAACGCTGTTTCTGACCGTTGCAAGTTGGACGTTCGAAATACCCAAACGAAACTCGTACGTACTTAGTTTCTTGAGAAAGTAGTGTAACATCATCCAGTCGTTTTGAAACACGTCCATTAATCCTGATTCTCGTTGCGATCCTGACGCCGACGATTCAGTTTCAGCATTTCCGCAGTTGAGTTGTACTTACGTCCCAAGTTGTGTTATGATCCTTTGGTGTTAGCAAACAGGATCACACTTTCATTTTATTTTATACTTCCGTTGGTTATGATTGTATTTTTGTATTGTATTTATATATTTTAACCGACTTGTATGATGGATATGTGTCTTGTATGAGCTATCTTAGTTCCACCGGAATTCTCAAATCCAGCAAACAAATCGTCCAATTGCTACGCCCGATTGTGGTTTTAGAGTCAAAATCCATTTAAGTTTTTTTTGTAAATTGGGGTTTAGATAATTTTTCAATTTGCACCATAACAAACCTGCCGTTGAAATTTTTGCAAATCGCAACAGCCATGCCGGTTCTAACATAATGGTTATGCTGATGTAAGCAGGTGCTGATTTGAAAGGCGATTGTATCAAAGTAGAATTTGTTTAAAAACAAATTTAAAATTGATTTTGGGGGCAAACGAATTGAAAACTTTGCTGAATGTTTAAATGTTTTGTTAAATTTGAATTTAATAGCGATGTTTTTATTCGAATATCAGTAATGTAGTACCAGCAACACTGATAGGTGGTTAAAGCTGATTAAATGCGTGTTTAACAGCAGTTTAAGCTTCAGTTGGCCATTTTTCAGCCGTCAGATAAATATTTTCTCATAAATTACAGTCCTGTATATTTTAATTTGATGATATATGTATGTAATGTATACGATGAATGCGTAAAATATGTATTATTTGCCAAACGGTTGTGATGGCCGATTTCACTATAATCATTGCCAAATTGTGATGCAGCAATCCCTGGTTGTGGTGGTTCCATTCATTCATTCATTCTTCATTCATTCATTTATTTGTTTGTTTCATTCATTCTTTTATTTGGTGGTTTTTTTATTGTCTACTTTAAAATGGGTGTTGCATTTTGGTTTATATATTGTTTTTGTTGTGCTTTATGACGTAATCCGGGTGCAACCGGAATTCGTGTTCCTGCCGGAAAATTCGATATTGTAGAATATCCTCCTGGTATTTGGGTGTTAATAGTTTGCTTTAATTTGTCACATTTTTGCACAAAATTTGTAGTATAAAACTCCGGAATGTCGAAATGTGCACGGAAAAAATTTGACTCGGTTTAGTTAAAACAGTGGCGTAGTTAACGTTTGAACATAGGCAGTGAAACGATTATTTATTTGGTTTGTGGTATATTTTATATTCCGGTTGCGCCGTGAGTATGATGTCTGTCTGAGATATACGAAGAGATGGTTGCTGGTTAAGCTTTGATGGGATAACAGTTGAATGGTGATTACCAGGGTGCAACCGGAATTACAATTTACCGGAACCGGAACTGGAATTTGAAAATTTTACCGGAACCGTAACCGAAAAGTGAAAAATGGATTTCGCCAAAAATTTCATTTTAATCTTATTTTTGCTCTATTTGTGAAACTACCTTAGTCGAACATAGGTATTTATTTTATTTGTTGTATTTTAGATTTTCATCATCGACTGAAGTGAAATCCACCATCAATGGCTTATATTCGGAGTACAAGTGGCTTTCAAAAGAGATTCTTAAAAATTAGCAAAGTTAAGAAAACGGCCAAATTATAACACCGGAAAAATGCCGGAACCGGAACCGAAATTCCGGTTGCACCCTGGTGTTTACAACACTGAAAACAGATGGTTGTTTTTAGTTAACATTTAAGGACTTTTATCAATATATTCGGCTGGGACTCGGGTGTCAGTTTGTGCGTCCTCTGTCATCAATGATTTTGTTGTACCATCGTCCACACGTCTTTGACGTAGTCCGACTATGAGGCGTAAGGACACCTGGTGCCGGCCGGGTATCTTTGACGAAGTTTAGTTTTGTGAGTAAAATAATGTTGGCTGGTTGAAGTGGATTTACGTGTAAATTGTAATGTTTCGTATTCAGTTGATGCTGCGTTTTCCAGTTCAGCCTTCGGCACTGAAGCGTTTTCCAATGAAGCATTTTCGAGTCTGAAAATACGGGACCAACATTCATTTTGTTCAATTCGTACACAAACTCGTTGCTTTTTTCGGTGTTTAGCGTCTCTGGGTTTGTTGTTTCGCTTGTGTTTAGCTTATTTGTGATTTATTTGCGTTCCTTTATTTTTGTGGTCAAATACGTACGGTTCCTGACGCAACCTATATATATTACCTATGTTATTTGTATATTTTCGACCATGTAAACAACAGGTCTTTTAAATGCTCAATCGGAGTCAAAGCCTTGACGCTATATTTTTGATGACGTCATGCGACATTCGTCATCGTCCGCCGTGCGTCACCTGACATGAATTACTCACGTACGGTAACGTATGGTGAAGGACGGTGATACATGGCAGTACACGGTGACGGATACTGCCGGACGATGCCGCACGGCCAGTATAGCGCCATTCAAAGTCTAAGCGTGAGTCAAAGCTTAAGATTTGTCGTAGAATCATCGACAATTTTTCGCCGATATCTTGCCGGCCCATGGGGTCCTCCTAGGCGTGTGCCTAAAGCGTATTGTGTGGCGACTAATTGTCGATTCGATCAGCAGTTTTTCAGCGACAAATTGTCGATTCCATCAGCAGTTGTTCAGCGACAAATTGTCGATTCGATCAGTTGTTCGGCGACAAATTGTCGATTCGATCAGCAGTTGTTCAGCGACAAATTGTCGATTCGATCAGCAGTTGTTCAGCGACAAATTGTCGATTCGATCAGTTGTTCGGCGACAAATTGTCGATTCGATCAGTTGTTCGGCGACAAATTGTCGATTCGATCAGCAGTTGTTCAGCGACAAATTGTCGATTCGATCAGCAGTTGTTCGGCGACAAATTGTCGATTCGATCAGTTGTTCAGCGACAAATTGTCAATTCGATCAGTTGTTCGGCGACAAATTGTCGATTCGATCAGTTGTTCGGCGACAAATTGTCGATTCGATCAGCAGTTGTTCAGCGACAAATTGTCGATTCGATCAGCAGTTGTTTAGCGACAAATTGTCGATTCGATCAGCAGTTGTTCGGCGACAAATTGTCGATTCGATCAGCAGTTGTTCGGCGACAAATTGTCGATTCGATCAGCAGTTGTTCAGCGACAAATTGTCGATTCGATCAGCAGTTGTTCAGCGACAAATTGTCGATTCGATCAGCAGTTGTTCAGCGACAAATTGTCGATTCGATCAGCAGTTGTTCAGCGACAAATTGTCGATTCGATCAGCAGTTGTTCAGCGACAAATTGTCGATTCGATCAGCAGTTGTTCAGCGACAAATTGTCGATTCGATCAGCAGTTGTTCGGCGACAAATTGTCGATTCGATCAGCAGTTGTTCAGCGACAAATTGTCGATTCGATCAGCAGTTGTTCAGCGACAAATTGTCGATTCGATCAGCAGTTGTTCAGCGACAAATTGTCGATTCGATCAGCAGTTGTTCAGCGACAAATTGTCGATTCGATCAGCAGTTGTTCAGCGACAAATTGTCGATTCGATCAGCAGTTGTTCAGCGACAAATTGTCGATTCGATCAGCAGTTGTTCAGCGACAAATTGTCGATTCGATCAGCAGTTGTTCAGCGACAAATTGTCGATTCGATCAGCAGTTGTTCAGCGACAAATTGTCGATTCGATCAGCAGTTGTTCGGCGACAAATTGTCGATTCGATCAGCAGTTGTTCAGCGACAAATTGTCGATTCGATCAGCAGTTCAGCGACAAATTGTCGATTCGATCAGCAGTTGTTCAGCGACAAATTGTCGATTCGATCAGCAGTTGTTCAGCGACAAATTGTCGATTCGATCAGCAGTTGTTCAGCGACAAATTGTCGATTCGATCAGCAGTTGTTCAGCGACAAATTGTCGATTCGATCAGCAGTTGTTCAGCGACAAATTGTCGATTCGATCAGCAGTTGTTCAGCGACAAATTGTCGATTCGATCAGCAGTTGTTCAGCGACAAATTGTCGATTCGATCAGCAGTTGTTCAGCGACAAATTGTCGATTCGATCAGCAGTTGTTCAGCGACAAATTGTCGATTCGATCAGCAGTTGTTCAGCGACAAATTGTCGATTCGATCAGCAGTTGTTCGGCGACGAATTGTATCGCTGCCTTTATCGTAAGTGTAACCGAAGGTCTCCTATGGTTTTGTTTGTTGATTGGTCTTTGTTATTTTTATTGGGGCATTTGTTTCATGCAAACTTTGTTTAGTTATACGACGATTCTGCTTTTTCGGCTTTGTGTAATTTTGAAAAAGTATTCGCTTAAGGAAATCAACTTGAACAATACACAAGGGAATTCATTAATGTTTGAGATATTAATTGTAGCCTCACAGCTTGGGATTGTTTGTCGAGAAGGCAAGAAACATTCTTAACAGCGTGAGACAGGGAAAATTTATGTAACATTGAATACTTTCGATGATGTAAAATATCTTTTGGATCAGCGGGCCAATGTAAAGAACAAGGGCGGAACTGTATTACAAACATATTCCTAAGCGTAAGAATAAGAATAAGCGTAGCCTAAGCCAAAGCCAAGCAAAAAAATTAGTCTAAAGCTTAAAGCTTACTCTATTGCAGTCCCACAGGAAAACTTTCCGCCCCTGATCTTGACATGGGCCGATCAGCGGAACAAACATGTTCGCAGGGTCGATTGGTGGCCTTCTTTACTTCCTATCTCCCCCCCTCCCGTAGTTTCGGATCTGTGTTTTATTTATTTGTTTTCAATGTAATTAACGACGTTGTTTTTACTGTATTTAACCTGGAGGAGTACATTTAATATGTTCCTGGTTAGTTTTTACCTGTTGTGAAAATATATTATTGAAAACTGTTGTTGTTGTTGTTATATTTAATAGGTGAATTGACACAATTTGGTGTCTTACTGAACAGCCACTAAACATTGTCACATAACAGGCATATTTTCACTGGTGCATCGTGTATCCCAGCAGCGATTGGTTGGTTGGAAGGAGGAGTGGAATGTAGTATCGACCCCTGCTCAAATTTGGTATCAATCATCGTTGTTCCATTATATTAATTGCGCTTAGCTTCTTGATCAGTTCGCTAACTGAGAGTTTCGAGCGTCGATCATGTCAATTATCTGGATCCGCCATTGCATATTTTGGCGTGAGACAACTAATTTACTCCAGTTGATGCGAGAATTGGGAAAAATTGTAAATATATTTTACCTGCCGCCGAGATGGGTTTACTGGGTTAATATATGTTGTTGTGTTTATGTTTATATTTACATTACGTAAAACAGTGTTGTTGATATGTTTATATCAGTATAATGTGTCAAATATCATATCTCTGTGTTGAGTATATTATATATTGTGCATAGGTGCATAGTGTGTATTAATATTACATATGTTGCATTTATTTTATTGTGCGAATATGTGTGTATATGTGTGTTTATGTTGTCGTTTTTATTAAATCTATACAAATACGTGTGTGTATATGTTGTGTTTATGTTGTCACTTAATCGATATGTATTAATATGTAAATAACGACTGTACGGTATTTTTATTGATTATACACAGTATATATATATACACGTATATATGCATAATATTAATTAAACATCTCAGTAAAATACTTTATTGTCTAATAAGTGTTTCGTTGAAAAGGACGGCCGTTTGAGCAGAACATTGCGAATACCGATTTTTCTACAGAGTCTGTCTGTCATTTGCTATGGACGACCTAAATACAGTCGGCGTGGTGTTGTTGTTTTATTTTACCGAAATTAATGAAACAAAGGGACTTTGTACAACAGAGTTGATTAAAAGCAAAAACAGGTTTGATAAAGATTTCAAAAAAATTATGGACTTGGCTGAGGCATCTCAACTTTTATGAGATATGGGAACGTTTGGTTTAGACGCAGTAGCGATGATGACTCAAGCAGCAACGCGTTCATGCGGAGGAAATGCGCCAGCGAAATGAGCGAAAAGTGAAATAAGCATGAGTGACAAGATGTGTGTGACTTGCGGAAGCTCAGGTTTTGAAATGATAAATCTGGGCAGTTTTGTTACAGGCGGATCTTGAAATGGTAGGAACACTTTCCCGAGGTGGTGGTAGCAGTTGACCTGGTCTAATAATACTCAAGACCACCTGTTCTACTTATTCGCCACCCGTTGCAAAACGTTTCTTCCGTTGAGAACGCATGTTCCTATACGTAATATTACTAGTGATGGGCGTCGGCTTTGTTTTATATCTTTGCTTAGGTGTAAACTCGTTCTGATTATTAGGCCTATGAATATGGTTATACTACTGTTGTGCCCCTAGTACTATACATTGGCTCGGATATCCGAAATTTAACCCTTTCTCACATGAATATTTTCTATTTCCCCTGAGACCTACTTTTATGCTAGGATTCGAACTCCGGTGACTGGAGTGGGAGGCGTATACCATCACCACTCAGCTTAAGGAGCTTGACGCTGGAGCCCGAGGGGGTTCTCACGTCTTGTGGTGATTTAGTACTATGTATACGTGTTGCAATTGTTAAACACGGTGCGATATACATTATTTAACGTATATATACTGCGCTTAGTTGCCTATAGGCAACTCAATGTGAGAAGGGGTTAATTTTTGCGTTTTTCAGCATTTCGGAACATCAGTTTTTGTTGGTTTACAACTTCGGTTAACACGCAGTTCCTGCTGAAGATGCAAAATAGTCGTTATGACAGTAGGACGTATTATTTTTCTTGCCCATGTATGAAACAGGGCCGGATTGTCTTCCTGCGGGACTGTAATAGAGTCAGTGTAAGCTTTAGACTAACGTTTTTTGGCGTTCGCTTACTGCTTAGCAATATGCTTATACTACTGTTTCGGCTCTGTTCTGTACATGGACTATTTTTCTAATACATTTCCGAACATTTTTCGTATCCGGTGCCCATTTTATAAAAATTTCACACTTTTTGAATACAGGTTCACGTTGTATTTGACTGTTTCAGTGAGGTGTGGTTAGAAATATCGACTCTGAGTACTGAAAATACATCTGTACATTGTGTTTTTTAAATATTACAACGGTGCTCTGGTTGTTGTTGTTTTGTTGTTGTTGTTTTGTTGTTGTTGTTGTTGTTGTTCGATTGTCGATGTAATATTCTGGAAGGATGTTGGATTGCATTAATGGGAAAATGTAATTTTTTTCGTGAAAACCGTACTACAACAATAGTGTCTCTCGCACCTGGATAGTATAGCAGTAGGATATTGATTCAGTATAATGTTGGTAATCGACATTCTTTGTAGTGTAATAATATGTTGATATGTAGAACGATAATGCAATTCATGTATGTGTCGTAGGACTATCTGCTATTCATACTAACTACTGACTGACAGATTGGTTAAAGTTATTGCATCTGTCCAAATAATCAAATCTGATTGGTCCATAAGTTCAATAGCAGTTTAGTCGAGGCCACACTGCTAATACATAAAATAGCAGATTGGCCCATGCCAATTAGTAATTAGTCTGAATAACAGATTGACCTACGACATATACAGACGCACATTATACGAGTGATTATCCGTTGGTTGATAATGTGTCATTGTAAGTCATCGAAAACCCTTTTATGCTCCTCCGAAAAAAAGAGATTTAGCCTCTCCCCCCAGCAAGGTGATCTGGCTACGGGCCTTAGTTGTATTGTTTAATACCGAAAACTGGCATATTTTTCGGTGAAATTCGTTTTCTGCACTGATACTAGAGTGTGTATAGTATATGTTTATGTTGCGTTTTTATGTGTATGTTGTTGCTTTTTATGTTTATGTTGTTGCTTTTTATGTTTATGTTGTTGCTTTTCAATGTGTCTATTGTAATATGTATACATAATGTAAATGTAACGTTAATGACAATAACGGCATTTTTTGGTGAGCTCATGTGTATAAAATATGTGCGGTGTTCAGTGCCGGGGTGCAGACTCGGATGACGAAGGATCCTGCTAAACTCCATGGACGCGTCCGTCGAACTTGCCAGCGAAGCAACCCGGAATCCAGACGCATTTTAAAACCTGGGCGGTTTTGTGTTTTAACCCGGTTAGGGTTTGGGGTACGTTTAGGGGTGAAGGCCCTACCGTCGGGTAAGGGATGATGACAACGGGGTATTTTTGTGAGTTCATGTGTATGTGTGTGTGTGATGGTGTTATATGTTTTAAAAACAGGGTAACAAAATACGTATATTTATACATCAGATGACGGACGATTGAACGTTGCTGGCTGCAATGATGTTTTGTGATGCGTATCGTTGTATGTATTGCATCTGTGGCGTTGGGCGTTGTATTAATATCGGTGCGATGATGCCCCTATTAAACGTTATTTATATACAGACACGGATCCATAAATTTCTGACGGGAAGGATGGGCTGGCAAACAGTTATGAAAGCGCAAAAATTGTAACGTCGGGACCTAATTATTTTATCACACAAAAAATTTTTGAACAGGGGAAATATGTATATGTATATGTTTTTAGTTTATGTTCAGATGTATATTCATTGATTATAATATGTATTTGTTTTGTGTGTCGACAATGAACGAAATATAAATAGGGGACTGGTATCAATGCGCTTTTTGACGAGAAAATGTCGGACGGCGAACGGTTGTTGTTGTTGTTGTTGTTGTTGTTGTTGTTGTTGTTGTTGTTGTTGTTGTTGTTGTTGTTGAAAAAAATCCGATGCGTTTTTAGCAAAATTAGGGACGTAAACCTACGTACAGTTTTATGTATAAGTATTTATCTGTGTGGATGCAAGAATGGATATGTGGATATATTTTTGGTATGTTTGATGTTAAGTATATATATGTCGTAGCGCAAGTCGTAATTCAGCCCAATTCCAAATTGGGATGGTCCAGAGTGGAATTACGTACGACTTGGGTTAGCCCAAGGCGGGGTTATGTCTGATATAGCTGCGAGTTTTTTGTTTAGTTATTTGATAGTCGTAATCCAGCTTGATTCCACACAGCTTAATAAAACTAACTGTTTGGTAGCCAACAGGTAGCGCTTATATGCTTTAGCCAATCAGAAAAGAGTATTCGCATCAGCAAATCGTATTTGCGTATGGCATTTAAGTAATAACCACAAAGCATGTACTTGCCGCTAAAAAACAATTACGCCGTAGGTTATGCTAAGTCGTAATTTCGTGCGGGACTATCGCAATTCGGAATTGAGCTGAATTATGGCTTGTGCAACGACATATACTTAGGGTAGGATGGGTATGCCCTTTCACGCTGTTCTTATAGAACGATGTCTAAAATGGTACCTTTACCACAGGTTGCAACAGAAACTAAATCTTCCCAGGTTTCGTTGTTTCGTTTTGCCCCGCCGTACGCACTGATGTTAATTTGATCGAAAGCAAAAGTTTACTTATACATTTTTGTTTATGATTAATTTTTCCTAAACCTAAGCGTAAGCTTAGGTTGATCAAGCCCGTAGCCAGCTCACCGTGCTATGGGGGTTAAAAAATATTCAGGAGGGGCGTACACAGGTTTTCAACAACTTACAAGCAAGGTTCAAAATTTTCATGGGGGCCAAAAGTTTTCCACGGGTGGGGGGCAGAGGCCCTGGGTTACGGACCCGAGGTTGATGCTTAATTTTTACCTCAAAGACCACGTCATCAATTCGTCATGAAAGCAAGAATAATAATGAATAATGACGTGTTGTTACTGTTGTTTTGCACCGTCATTAACCTGTGTTAATGGTAGTGTTACTGAACATTGATTTGATATGACAGGGTTAAAGTTGTTTTGGCTGGTTGCTGCATTGTTTATATGTTGAGATAACGACAATTGCACTTTGGCTGATTGAAGTGTGTTGTACAAAGATCCGTACGGACTTGGCTTTGTGACTAAAACAAGGGATCGACTATAAAGTTATGTTGTTAACGTAGATATCTACGTATGTACGTATATGTTTTTTTGAAGTATTTGACGAAAAATACGCATCACAACGTTTGCTTTACTGCAAATCATTAATTGCGGGTTAAATGGCAATGGCCGTACCAGTTTTGGCCAAATTTAATTTGTTCACTGAAAAAAATATACTTAAAATTAAGTAAAACTGTTGCCGAATGAAGTGTCGGACTATGGTGCTTGGCAAAGTTTTACTGAATTTTAAGCAAACACAAATTTCTCAGCTTTACATGTACTAAATTAATCAGGATATGACACCAGTAGTTTTAGTGGTTTACATTATTTAAGCCAAGATTTACTCAATATTTAGTGCACCTTACTTAAAAAAGTTAGTAAAAGATAACTAAAATAGTGTAAGTGGAGTGTTAAACAGAGTGATTACAAATCTAATATTGTGCATAAATAATAGAGATCGCTGTGGTGAAATTGTCGATTTTCGTATAATTATGGCTGATTTGTAGTCGCAGACTGGCAGTGGTCTCGCTTCCGTTTGTTTTGAGTATTCGGTTTGCAAACAGAAGCCAAAGGCCATAACCATTATTCTGCCAGTTCAACGTTCATCATAAACAGGTGTCAATGCAAAATTTGTTTACTGTTATCAAGAGTAGATAATCGATATTTAACAAGAGTGTGCAACTGGGAATATTCTGTGTAGAATTGAATGTAGCCGGCACGCGTTGCGTTTTAGGCCTTCGCCCCCTTTGTTTAGAGGGGGTACAACCGGTGCGAATCATGACACTATGTATGTGGCGTCCAACATGTTCCCCATATATTTTAATTTAGGGGTATTCATGTGATACGACCCCCCTCTAAACACGGGGGTCGGCCAAAAACGCAACGCTCGGTGGTACATTTTGTACCATGCGGAACCTCAAGAGTTGCACACTCTTGTCACTATCCACTCTTGCTATTATAAATCAATACTCACCGATGAAAAAACCTACGCAATTTGAATGTGTTGTACCAAAATCTGAATAGTTGATAATCAGCTAAAATTAGATTGCAACATCATAATCTGACCGTTTGTGTTTTTTATACTTTGTCAAAGTTTTGTTTAAGGGCAAAATTAACGATTGCTATCATCACAATGGCCTTTCAGACAGGTTCATATCGATCCGGAAATGAGGAAAAAAGGGACAAATTTTTGTTGCTGGGTTTTAGTTTGATTTTAGCAGACTTAAACAATTAATAGTTTTTAAAGAACCACAGCACTCAGATCTTAAGCTGGAAAAATGTCATTTTTATTGTGGTCTCAGGTTTTTGACCGAGACCACTTATCCGGGCCAAAAAGTATGTATAATGAACGGTACGTATGTGCAATATATATGATTGTTGCAGGTGATAGAAAATACTGGACTTGTAAATATGGAGCCGGTGACCGGGCGAGGGGCTGTTTAGTTATGAATGGTTCGATTTTGAAATTTTTTGCATATTTTGACATCTCATGACGTCGGGCAATAATTCTTTTAATCTGTTGTGATTTACTGTTGTAGAATGAAATATTACTACTGCAGTTTGCTGTTACGTACGTTAGCGAACAGTTTTGTCGTGTAAGCTTTCAGTCACTTCTTCCTGGCTTAATCAACGACCGGAATACCGTGCGATTGCCTTTTGCGGCATCATCAAAAGCTGCCGTATAAGCCTTGCACTGCCAACAATAACAACAACACAACAACAACAACAACAACTGGAATGTTGCTAGTCGCCGTGGTGGTTGCAGTAGTATCGTTTGAAGCTCGAAGCGTTCAATCTAAATTGATTGGTCTCCAAGCGGAACAAGGGAAATTCTTTGAGTATCGACTCGATGGACGGGCATTCTTCAACAATCCTGAGCCGGGTATGGTTTCTTGGATCTGATGGATTTAATGCGGTGTTACTAGGATTTCATATTTATTATAGGACATGGCATAATTTGTACTAAGGCAAAAGTTTTAACCGCACGAGACTGGTAATCTGTACTGTGTAAAATGTTTATACATAAGCTATGTATATATGTGTCTACATATTATATATGTGAGGTCCAAAGTGAGATCGCATATTCGCATCTGGTTGAATATCCGGCGAAATATCAATTTCTAGGTCCGGTTTTGAAATCCGATATAAACCTACGGAATACAGAATATTTAGGGTCGCCGGAATGGTCATGTTTTATTACGATGATGTAGTACCCAAACCCAATGTATTAATAAATTAGCAGCCGCCCTAAGTTGTATCTTACACAACTTTCGATATATTTAAAGCAAAAATTGCCTTACCTCAAGACACCGAATATGAATTGTATAATTGGTTAAGAAAAAAATTGAAAAATTTTATTATATACTTATACGTACATATATTACCCGGTTGACATCCGGATCTGGGATTTCTATATCCGGTCGCACCCTGGTGCATCCTGTATGCGAGCAGAATGATTTTTATATTTTATTATTGTTATTGTTTTATTTTGTAGAATCCGTTCGATTCTTAGCCTCGATTACAGGACAGCCGGATCTTCCGAGCTGGATGCATTTGGCACAGTTGCATTCCGGGATCGAAGCGTATTTGTATGGCACACCAGGGAATAAACACGATTCTGTTGAGCTGACAGTAAGTCCTTAATTTACCGTGGCACTATGCTTTTTGATAATTTAAATGTCATTCAGCAGCGTTGTGTGACAATGAGCGTACGCTTAAACAACCGCGAGTGCACTCGCGATTGTGATTGCCGTCACCTCGAGCGGTTGAAGTAGCGTTTGCGTCCAACAACTGACTGATCGTTGTAGCAGTTAATCCTGTACTTGACTGTGTTTGTCGCTGTGATCGTTTTTCGCGTAGGCAATTGAGTATGTGTCGATTTAGGCAGGTGCAGGTTCTCAAAACTTTGTTGTTAGCGACGATCTAAGCTGTTGATAGAGGTTTATCAAAAACGCGTTCGTACACATAACATGGTATGATCGTGACCAGCTGGAGTAAATTAGCTTTAGACAAATTGTCCAGCCTCTCACATTGTGGAACAAAATTGCTGGAACGTGCCGTTTGTATGGCATGGCCTCGTGTTATCGAGCTCTTTTGTGTATAATATAACCAGTTTGGCGATAGCGCGTGTTTACTTTCGAACCAGGGGCTTAGCGCTCTTCGATGTATTTTAGTTTCGTGAAACTTGTAATTAGAAAACGGCGTTATGTTCAATTCTTTGAAATATTGAACAGATACGTATAACATATTGTTTGTAGTCTTTACTCGTAGGAATGGATTGTGATTTGTGTTTGGAATAAATATAATATACATATTATATCACGAAGTTTTTACAGAATGTTTTCAAAATCTGAAAAAATAGCCATTTTAGGGTTTCTAGAAAAAATTGAAAATTGTGCTGTGTAAATTGGTAAAATTTCAGTTTTTGCTAGAAACCCTAAAATGGCTATTTTTTAAGATTTTGAAAAAATTCGGTAAATTTTTCGTCTCTCATCCAGTAGGTTGACCTGTTTCTGCAAAAAAATTATCTTGGCCTGATTCATATTTGTATCATGACAATTTTTCAGGTTTTCGCTCGAAACCAAGATACGTATCAAATTGTGTCAAAACAATTTTTCGTTGAAATGAAAACTGATGGTATGTATCTTGATATGATGAATTGTGTCAACTCTGCTGTTTGATTCCATAGCATGAATTAACGATAACCGAATACACAAATATATGATTTATTTATTTGTTTAAAAGGTTCTGTTTTGACAATTAATAAGGATTTTGTATTTTTCAAACATTGCTCGGTTGACGATCGCTGTAGGATATCATGAGTTAAGCAGTAAACAACTGTATTTATACAATAAATGCAACTTCCACCGTATCATGCGTAGCAGGTTAAGTTTGGATAGGATAGTGATGTACACTGAAGCTTTTTTGGGTTCAGTTCAGTCTCTCGCTCCCTTAATGTTTGTTGAGTCTTTCCTGCGCGTGATTTTGTGGGAATTGTGTAAATTCGAAGTCATAAGTGAAATGATGCATTTTGAAACTAACCCTGTTCGATGAAAGTATTAACATTTGATTTTTTTCTGGTTTTAAGATTTGAGTTTCACCCAGGCTATGAACAGCTGTGTGGTTTGCTGTGGAATGTTATTTAATACACACTAATTTAACGGAGTGCATTTATTTGGACTAAAAACGGCACATACACGTTGATCAGGATTGTGGATTTTGTTAGTTTGTTTAAAAATACAACGATAAAACGTTTGGGAGGCAGGGCAGTGTTGCGCATTAGGTGTATACGAAAACTTCAGATTAGGCAATAGGTCAGATTCGGAATCGGTCAAATCGTAGCTTCGGTGCCACCCTGTCACCGAGCATACATTGGATTGAGTTAGATATTTTGTGTTAAATGAAACGTTATGTTTGTGAGATATAGGAACGACTGCACGAATATAGGTATATAGGCACTTAGTCTTAGTCTCAGCTGCTAGTAAAAAATCGATTATTATATTGGTGGGCTCAATAACACTAGGTCACGATCTTAACGCGGCGGCGTGGCGCTAGCATTGTTGACTAATGCAAGGTCCTGTACCGCAAACGCACGTGAAATTGACGCATGTCACTGCGTAAGAATAGAAAAAAATTTAGTTAACAACGCCGACCGGCACCTAACAACAGCAATTAATATACCTTTAGGATTAAGACGTGTTTTGTTTCGTTGGTCTGTTAGTAGTTGTGCTTTATACGTTAACCTTTTGTGATATTTTCAGTTTTTGACTCAACTGTGTTTGCTTGTTCACGCATGAGGTACAACTTCTTTTTTTGTACTAATGTGTTTAGCTTATTTTAGTTCCTTAATTTTGATAAGGCGACAGTCATTGGCTATCGTTTCGTACATTACATAATGTGACTGGATGTCAAGTATATCTTCTTCAATTTATACTTGAGTAATTACTTTCTTGAGCAAAACCGCAAAAAATGTGACGCCTTGTCAGAACAACAAAGCCGCATGTTTTGCTTTATATTAAGGAGGCATCATGAGTCTACAATTTCAAGGCAAAAAGGAATAAAATAAACACAAGAGTGTTGTTGTGTTACACGATAATTCAGTGAAAGCAGCATCCGGTCAATTTCGGCAACTTGGATATTAACATACGTACGCCAGATATCCAAGTTTCGATTATTGTAGCGATATTTGTTATATGGGTAGCGCAGTAGTTGCTGTAATCGACTTATAGACGCATAGGTCTGGGTTCGATTATGCGTTGCGGCATCACATATATGTGTACGTAAGTGAGATTGCAAGTAGCGGTGGGTGATGGAGTGTATGGCACTAAAAGTTGTGGTTTCCGTAGCGTCAATGATGCATGGCGTAGTGCAATGTTTGTATTTGCAGGTCACGTTCCTCGTCAATTTGTCCAACTTTGGATACGAAATTATGACGCGTGGGATTTGTTGAGCGACGCGACACTGTTCAGCGCGTTGCGTGGCGCAGTCGCGACAACTTTTGGTGACCGTCAACGCGTTCGACAGAAGTGTTCTGTCGCGAACGCAACAAAGAAACGCCGCCGCGGTGGTCGCAAACGAACATCGGCGGCAAAGACCAAAGGCGACGCGTTCACGACAATGTTTAGACATCGACGGGACATGTTTGCAGACGACCGCGACGGCGGCGGCGGCAACTTCAAAGTCAAACTCGACAAGAAATGTGTCGATGAAATGCGACCATTCATTCGTGATTTGAAGCCAGCGAGGTTTGCAACACAGCCGCGGTCGCCAGATGCCAAGAGTAAAATTGGGTACGTTTGATGTGGTGAGGTTTGATCTGATTCGGTTTCAATCCGTCGTTATGTTGTTTTCGCTTCGTTCATCGTTGCTGAATGAGAGTTTTCGAATACATCGAGGATTTCGAATAACTCATTTGCTGGGCAAAAAATTTATTTGTGCACCCTTTTAACCTTGTTTTACCAAAAAACTGCAACTGTGTCGGCCGAAACAACAGTGTTGTTATTTTTGTTTTTGTGAACTGAAAATGTCACGAAATGTTGTTTCGAATATTAGAGTATTTCCAGCATTAAAATATTCAATCCACAGTTTTGCTGAGTTTCGCGTTTTTGGCTTTTGAAATTCACAGAAATTTATTTTTAATTTTCCCGACGTATGCGCCGCTGTGATCAATCTTTTTATTTTGTTTGTTTGTTTGTTTGTTTGTTTGTTTGTTTGTTTGTTTGTTTGTTTGTTTGTTTGTTTGTTTGTTTGTTTGTTTGTTTGGTTGGTTGGTTGGTTGGTTGTCTGTCTATTTATTTCAATACGTAATTGGTTTTTAGCGTAATTGCGTACGTCGCACCTCCACGTGGTTTATCACCGCACACGTTTCCAACCGCAGTGAGCAATTTGGCACGTGGCCTGCAGTTGAACCGTGCATTTTGCAACCGCAGTGAACTCGTGGCGTTCAATCGAAACTTTGCACCCACATTTGAACTCGATTGGTGTCAGTTTCGACTGGTAAACTAGTATATTCATTTTTTGTATCTATCTCCAGTATGCAGTAGGTTTTTCAAATGCGCCAAATCAAAAGTCACTGGGTTAAACTAAAAGAGAAAAACAAAATTTTAATGTTGTTCACTCACGGACGCATAAGCTACCAGTTTGTTGGTGCACACGTTAATGCTTTATTTCTATTTTTGGAAACTCGAAAAATCGCTCTCAGTTACCGCACGAAAATAACTATGAACAGACTTTTCGTGTTTGTCTCAATTTGGTTGTCTGAGTCTTTAATCGCGGTTTCGATTCTTTATTCAAGCCACTCACTAATTGCTCTAGTGACTGTCAGGGATGGGAGGTTTCGGTCAATTTTTAACCGTTACCGAAAATAAAAATAAGGTTTTTCTACCAAAAGTTTGAATAGATTTAATTACTCTGAATGCCGTTTAATTCATGCTATTATTAAACTAATAAATCTCCGTAAAACTGTATTTCTTTTACTGTATTTCTTACATAGGAATATGGTGGAGCAAACGCAACGATTGGAAACTTTTACAAAACTTTCGCCAAGTCCAAAAAGTCCATTCACTGCTTAGGCTGTGTAATTTTATTTACTGCTTTACTTCCCCAAACCCATACCATTCATGTCATAATGTGACAAAATAATCACTTTGGCGGAACTTGAGATATCTATTAAAATAGTCATAGTGTGAAGGTAAGCAAACATGTGTCAAGTACCCAATTTTCAGTGGTTCGCGGTATACATTTGGCCCAAAATACAAGCAGAACTTTGCTACACCCTTTTTCAACTCAAACTAAGCTCAGCTAATAGCAATGGTTTATCGGGGTTTCACCTCTTGGTCTGGATTTTTTAACCACGGAGATTCAAAAAAAAGCGAGACCGAGACCGAGACCAGCCAAATCCCGAGACTTGTAGAGACTGAAGCCGATACGAGATCACACATGCGTGCTGACTGTCATCTGCAGTTATGTTATGTGTATTTTAAATTATTAAATCATTTCAGTATAATTTGACGGATGAAACGCCACAAACAGGAATGGTCATCACGAAAACGCGCCTCGAATCCCAAGTGCCTCCTGGCGAGCTCCCGCGTCGATTTGCAATGCCTGCTCCTGATCCAGAGTTTCGATCATTCACTCCTTCGAACGTTGTTCGGGAGTATTTTCTGGATTGGGTCCTTGTCGCTGCTGTGCCTGCAACCATACTCCTGGTGCTTTTGTTGTTTTTAACCGGAGTATTTTTTGGATGTCGTGAAGGACAACATTGGCGTGATTATAAGACACCGCAGTGAGTTCAAATAGCCTGCTTGTAAGCATATTGTCACTACCAATGACCCACAACCAACAGCTTATGAAATGCTTGTAACACTACAACTTCTACCCCGCAAAAGGGCTTTATGAGACTGGGGACTATGCTTCGGTATCCTAGGCAACCTGTAGTGGGTGGTAAAGACAACCTGCCGCTGGATACTTTGGGAAACCAATGTGACAAAATGTGCTATGTACTGGACTTTTACACTTTCTTATTGTTGTGCCCTGTGGCAAAAGGCTAATCTTGAAATTCCGTTATATACACAATTTGCCACTAAGACAATTTCAAAGTTAGCAAGGTTCAAAAGGACCTAACAGGAACTGGAATTGATTGAATTTCTCTGCAGGAATCGCAACGGGAACAGAAACCGGAATTTGAAATAATTTTTGTCACCGAGGACTATTTAGAAAACTTGTTACAAAATACCTTAAATGAAGTTTCAACTATTTCCACATCATTTTTGCGAAAGTATTTCAGAAACAGTGTACTATCAAAATTGAACTGATTACAAAGCTGATCTGTTACTTCAGGATAATATTCATCGGTTTATCAAACAGAAATCTTTGCTATTGGCACTGGTATCTCAAAATTCTGAGAGAAATCAGGCAGAAGACGATAGTTTTAAGATCTGATAACCGTGTCAGTGGCATTTCCAGCACCTTGCGACTACAAATAAAGTCTTTCTTATGGCTGTTATATCGCAAGGATTGAACATAAACCAATGTTCATTGGACCTGGACCTGGAATTGGTGTATCACAGACTAATAAAAATATAATCCAGAATTAATGTATTTCGCACTTGAATCAAAGGTGGTGAGAATCAAAAACGTATCCCAACAAAGACATTTTTAAAACACGAACTCTACTATTTTCATTGCGTGACTTAGCAGAACTTTACTTACATTACTAACATAAAAGTTAACTGGCATTGTGCGCTAAAAAGCACGTCATCTATAGGTTAGATCTTCGAAGTGAAACCTGTTGGACAAAAATCCCAAAGCATGTTTTAACCACGAAACCACTCTGGCTCGCTGTGCCCGTGCATGTGACCGGATACTGCGAAGTACCGACCGGAGTCGGATGTCTTAAATCGATGGGTAAAAATTTAACGTTTTGAGTGTTTCAGTTTGATGCAAAGTAAGTACTACGGTTCATTAATAGTCATTTTAGTTCCGGAGTAGTGAGATCGCTGTTGTATAATGGTATTTGTTTATGATTCCGGTACTTTTGGTGTTTATAATAGCATTCACATGCTGAAAAGGGGGATGTATAATGGTGGTTCTAAAGAATTGCGTTGGTATTGTTTTAGACCGCAGTTGGCTGAGTATGTACATTTACGACAAACACAATCAAAACTACGCAATATGTCCAATGTACGATCGTCGTTGGGAGCGCAGAACAATAATTTAGGTTTGTGTTTCACCGTATACTATCAACCACGATGCAACTGGATTTAGCAAATACTGCAAACGGAACCGGTGTCACGATATAATTCTTCCTCTCGTATTGCAATGCTACTTTTTTCGGAAACGCAATTTTTTATGCGCGACCTCTGTTGTTAGATTTTTGTGACATGAAACAAAAATATTGATTTTTATGGAACAAGTTATTGAAAATCTTTTGTTGTAAAAATGAAAAACATATTTCCGAACGTTATAGGGTCGGTTTTTGGATTCGGTTTGTTCACAACCGATTCCGAACCGCAAATTTTTGCCGAATCCGAACTTTTGTTGCCACCCTGGTCGCGACCATTTGCAGAACAAATCACTTTATTCTAGTTCTATCGAAATGAAAATTTCGCAAATTATATATACGTGTTATTTGAAAAATTCAGTTAAAACCCCCATTTTCCGCTTTTTTGCGAACAAAATTAGAATTCTTTTACTTCAATCGAAATTGAACAAAATTCCGCAATATTGCACGCCTAGCAATGCGCTGGAATTGCGCACAACATTGCACACAAATGTGTCCGAAGGTTGCAGTATATGCGTATATTTATAAGGTACATATATTACAAATTCAACGGCGATGACTATTTAGGCCAAATAGATTTTAAATTTATTGAAGAGTTAAACCAAAGGTTGGGGAAGGATTAATCGTAGTATATTTCAACTGGGGGAAATTAAGAATTAAACTCGTTTAAGTCTTCCAAATGAAAAATTAAACTACTTGTTTAATTCTTCCGGTGGAAGAATTAAACGAGGGAATTACGCCATGGCACCGGAACAGAAAAGCAAAAGAAGCTTTAACCGGAACCGTATACTGAAAACTAACTGTGGCCGGGCACAATACGTCAGAAGATTTAGGCTGATATTAGCAAGTGGACTGGAGCCAGTGTTCGAAGTGGCTAAAATAAATCCTTGAATTTTGCGTTTAGGATGACCCACCACGCTACAATATTTAACACGTCGGAATGACAATGTTTTTATTAAAATATCGTTTGATGCTGTTTCAGAACATCAAAACGGAGGCTATTCGACAAAACTTGGAAAACAAACGGTCAGCCAAGCAGCAGAGGCGCATGGAAACCCTTTGGAACCTTATGATGAGGCTACGACTTATGGTACAGGTGATGCCGCAGTGGCTGGACGGCGACGCCCTGTTCGATACAGTCAAGAGGATAATGATCAGATGGATGATGAAAAGTAAATAGGACAGTTTTACACCGGTCGCAATAAGTTTAGCAGTGGTGTCACAAAATCTGTTTCAGACCAACGCTGCCACGATTTCGGTTTCAAAGTGACCTAGTGACAGCCCTGGTTTATAAGGTATTTTGCTATGGGAAGTTGCAAAATTTTCAAAACATTCGGACTGAAAACTTAAGACTGTAATTAAACTTCAAGAACGAAAAGTCGAAACATCGATTTAACTTAAGACATTGCCTTATGCTTATAATGGCTTGATAGTATATAAACTTCAATTTCAGCGAAGAAACAAGTTTGCTTAGCGAACACGATGATGACGATCTCAGAAACAATGATCTACAACCAGCGTCCAGTCCGTATTATAGGTATGTTTTAGGTAAAATTGGTAAAAATCCATACATTATCGAAATGGTAAAAGTGACTCGTTTTAGTAACGTTGCACAAAAGATGCCAGTAAAATACATAAAATACTTTATTTGAAATTTTAGTCAATTTGATTTGTAAAAGTTTAGCGTTTTAAAACAACAGCCAGTTTGTGTTAGAATTTCAGCAACAGCATAAATCGCGTATTTATTTATTTCAGAGGAGCAAATCAACAAAAATATGGTCGGCAAATATAGTTTTGCATCGTTAATAACGATTACAATGCATGATATATGTAAATAATTTTGCTTTCTCTTTGCCGTGTCTGTTGTTAATTTTGTTTTTGACAAAAGCCCAACAAATTTTGGCTTGTGCGAACACTGAAACTTTTGGGGGCTTCGGTGTTCGTGTAGTGTTGCTTTTATAATATCAGCGTTCAAAGTTAGCTGGATCAAATGTGAATTTTGATACAATAACGTTCCATAAGCACATTGAATTCGTATAGGTAGTTTTGGTTGCGTGGCCTTAAATCAAGAACGATAAGAATTTAAAATGACGCATAATGGTGAGGTCCCTACTTTACAATTTATTTCTTCCTCAGAATTTTTTTACGAGTCTACCTTCCGTCAGAAATTTCGGCCCATGAGATCAGGGGAATTTTTTGCCTGGTTATTAGACACGAAATAAATTGTCTTGAAATTTCAAGAATCCCACTTTCTTAAATTTTCAAGACATTTATGTCTTTATTTCAGACATTGCCCCTCTCAGAATGACCCATGTAAAGACCAGGGGCAGAACTTTTTTCTGTGGAACTAGAATAGAGTAAGCATAAGGTTTAGGCTAATTTTTTGCCTGGCTATTACACACGAAATAAATTGTCTTGAAATTTCAAAAATCCCACTTTCTAAAATTTTCAAGACATTCGGAAACTGAAAAAACTCAAAATACAACCTGTCCTATTTATTTGCTGTTTAACTATTCTATGTCAGTAAACTTTTGTTCAACTGAAGCCCTGGCTCGCGTTCCGGTTTTCTATTGACGAAAATAACAGATCAAGTTTACTACACAAGTAATAACATTACAAAATCTACAAATATCTAACATTTCATTTACATAAAACATTCCTTACTCAACCGTTGTACTACAACTACTACACAACTTATTCAACTGATCGTGGCCCAGTTCTGACAATTGCATATAGCTCCGTTCCTAGAAAAACAATTCACTTGAAGTTGTAGATTATCTTGCAGAGGGCAAAAACATTTTCTCGCTCGATGCGCTCGCTCGCAACAGAGTTTATATTTAATTTGACCCATGTTACTTTTAGAGGCGTGCAGGCGAATATATTTTTGCCACGCTTAGGCTTCGGCTTACGAATACGCTGAATCTACTGTTACGCCAGTAACATTCGTCGAAACAGCTTTAATCGTCCATACAGAACTACTAATTAACACCGGACTTTAGCTTAAGCTTCCTAAATCTTAAGTGTAGGTTTTAGAGCGTGCTATACCTGACAAGCGGCGTGATTTCGGACTCGCATACAGCAAGCTTTATGTTATTAATACTATGAAAACAAAAGAATTTCTTTTAAAAATGACACTAAAATGCGATAAGATGCATCGTTTGTACTTTCCGGTTTGCAGATATCAAAATGACTCGACGATAAATAATACATTGATCCGAGTCCAATCTCTGAAAATCCAAAAATTATTTCAATTTGAAATAACTGGTTTCAAACTGAACAAAAATCTGCAGCCTACTTTATGTTAAGGAGCGCCCCATGTTACGTTTGATTGCTTTTCGCTTACGTTTAACTTCCTAAAGTAATCTTTCCGGGAGAAAATTACGCTGTAATACCGGCGATAAAATCTCGGGCAATTTGAAAATCCAATACCCAAACACTGGCAGCTCTTACGATGATCTTCATACATATTGGCCCATGTATAGAACAGGGCCAACAGTAGTGTAAACATATTCCTAAGGCTAAGCCTAAGCGTATGGATGAGCCTTTTCCTAAGCCTAAGCCTTAAGCGTATGAATGAGCCTATTCCAAAGCCTAAGCTTAAGCCAAAAAATAGTCTAGAGCTTAAACTGACTATTTACAGCCCCTCCGGAAAACGATCCGGCCCAGTTCTATACATGGGCCAGCCAGTTTAGTACTATAACAACATCCGCTGGAAAAAACTCCCAAAATACATACCTGCGGAATATTCTGGAACGATTCGAGGTATTACCAGCCCAACCCGCGTAGCTGTGGCATCAGTTTCGGCAAAACTCAAGCAGCGGATTGTTGATTTATTCGCCAGCATTGCTTTAAAATCAGTATGCAGCTTATTTAAATAGTCTGATTCTTAAAATAAAATAGACTTGATGATATTATTAGTACATACTATTTACTCCTGTACTAAAGAATCAACAAGATCAGTGACAGAATAAAACCAGTATGTTGAACATCCATTATCCAGATTAGCCTCCATAATTCTACTCGTTTCCCAGCGATTGTGACTGCTTTAATGTTTTCCATAAGAAGTCCAATGTTTTCAAATTTATCAGGAATATATTATATAGATGACGCTTAAATCAGAGCTGTAATCAATATGGATGCCCCGGATGTGAGCGTTCATACGTCGGCAACAGCAAAACAACTTTCCCAGTTTGTCTTTACAAACGCTTACATGATTGATCTAACAACTTATGTAACTTAAAACAAAATCACAATAAAATTTAAACTTCAAGAAATCGTCGCAAAATATACATTATTTAACGCTGTTACGAACGCCTTACGCGTTTCAAACTTCATATTATTTCGAAACGTTTTTTGTAAAGAAGAACCTCTGAAATTAATTGTTGTTGCAGTGAAACGGTGTTAAATTTATGCGTTTGTCAAAACGCCAGTTTAGCGTCAATGTAAACGGTATTTAAACGCCAAAAGCTTTTTGTAATTTTAACGTTTTACTTACCAGCTTTTAATTCGTCAACTTCAACAGATGGTTGAACCAAATATCGATATCCTGTCGCCGAATATTGAGAGGCCACTGGCGATCCAAAATGTGGCGTGGCGTAAAAGACAACACCGACAGTTTGATCCAAAAGCGATCGAGACGTCACTGTCAGCGCCGTCGAATTGGAATTTTCATTTTTGGACAAATTTTTACTTTTAAACATGTTGTCAAATTGGTCAGCATTTAATTGTTTCGATTCAAACGACTGAGTGGACGCTAAACGATTTAATAACTCTTTGACAATTAAACCTGAAGTAGAAAACAACAAAAAAGAATTTAACGGATACAAAAACAATAAAACCTTTAAACATAAAATTACGACACAAACAAAAATTAAAACAAAATTAAAATCATCAATGAAAATAAAAATATTAGAACCCAAAGCGAAACTTGAATATTTCCTCTATAACCAACGCACAATACTCTATTAAAAGTTCGCTAAACAACAAAAGCTAATAGAACAATTATATTAAGTAAAATACCTCCCATCGAATGAGTAACCCACACAATCGGTCGCGAGCCAACACCAGCAGTAAGCAGCTTTTGTTCCAAATCACGACTACGCGCTTGTATTGTGTTCCTAAATAACTTTTTGAAGATACAAACTTTTTCAAAATTTTGCCCATTTAATGCAGCAAATCACAGTAGTTGTGTTCACAAAAAACGACCTAGCAGCACGCACAACAAGCTTGTAGCTTCACAAAAATTGCTAAACGGGACAAAAATTTCAAATGGTGGCATGAGCTGAATTCGTAGAATTTATACACGAAACCAAAACTACAACGAATGACTGTCCAAAATTTTTCTTGAAAGAGCTGTCCGACTCTGTGCTATTATTAGCTATGTCATAATGTGCAATTTTATTATTCCGAACGACTGCAACAACATCTTGACTCTACTGGATGTAAACTAGTTTGCTTAGGCGTTTCCTTTTTGTCCGTCAACCAAACGATACCTACCGTTTATAGATTTGCGGACACTGTGTGCCCCAATTGCTCAAAAACGAAGCGTAGTCAAATGCAAGAATGCGGACGTTGGGCAGTTCTTGAGCAAGCCAGTCCTACAACGACAACACTTAACAAAATTAATGGTTGTTGCACACCACACCTTCCCCATAAGTCAAGGCTCAGGCTTATGCAAACGCCTGTCCAAATGCTTACGCTAAGGCATTGGTAAGACTTTTCATGACTCTGAGCCTAAACGTAAATTTTGACAAACTGTACAAGAGAATAATTAATAAAAAACATAAAAAGCAACAACAACAACAACAACAACATCAGTAAAACAAAAATATTGTGAAAAAACTGTTTATTTCTAGTTATACACATTTGAAATATGTACTCGTCTGAACGAATATCAGTTTTAATTGAAAAGCTGTCAATTCATCTCACTTGAGGCCAACACTGTGTATAGCGTTCGTGAGCATTTCGTGCGTTGCCGACAAGGATCGAATGCTTTCTTCGACTATTACGGCGTGGAACATCGCGTTGACGCCACGTTTTAAATACACCACCTTTGAGGCCATGAACAAACACTAAATCTGCCACCGGTCTGAAACAATCAAACACGCAAGAAAATAAATATCAAAAACAACTATTGCACACATAAAATGTATTCGATTCTAGCTTGGAAAATAGTAGTCCGCATAAACTTTGCCGGAACAACAACAGAAACTGAATTTTTTTGCAGGAACCGGAAATGGAACCGGACTTTGAAATAATTTTCATCACCGAATTACTGTGGGAGGTATTAGAAAACTTGTCGAAAAAATGCATAGGCTAATTTTCACATATTTCATCTAAAAGTCTTGCGAAAACACATTAGAAACAGCTTATTGACAAATTGAAGTAATTGCAAAAACACTCATGTCGATATACGTAACAATTTTTCAAAGACAAAGTTTCCAATATTTAAATGATTAGAAGTAATTTGCCACTCACGCTTTTGATACAACAAAAATAATCGTTTAATTCAACGGATAATTACAATATAGGATATATCAGTAACGAAGGGTGGCGGAGGGCGTGTAAAACAAAAATAACAGTCCGTAACCAAATAACAAGAGAGATACCTTCTGGAGAAGCCAAATGAAAAATATCAGTCTCCCCCTGTTATTCGGGTGACTATAGTACCAAGGTTGCAAAGCATAAATAAAAGCATTTGACGGTACAAAAATTTACACCTCCCCCACTTTCCACCACCACCAGTTCATCCAAGCTGGTTGTGGTCCCTAACTACGAGAGCAACCTAGGACAACCCCACCAAAAAGAAGTGGTCCTGAGAGAGCTGGGTTGCCTCCGTACCCAAATGTCTATAGACAGATGGACTTTTAGGTTGAAAAATTGAGTGCATTTTTCGCCGTAAGAAGCATATTCACGAAAGGAATTCTGGGACCAGCTCAATGCAAGCAAACCATTTACTTACTCAGTCAAACTGTCCATAACCGGATGAAGCAAATACATTCCATCATCGTAACGCGGTGTTTCTGGGTTGATTCCACGGTTACACGCCAAATTAGCCAACGCCTTCGTAGACAGCATTCTAAGTTCCAACTGATCCGATTTCAGATAGCGAGCGAGGTCTTTGAGCCAACCTTGAACATAAACAATTAATGATACTTTGAGTTGGTACCATAATCCACGTGCAGCATATTCAGCTGCGTTAGTCAAAAGCTCGCAAACACACCAACTGCAAGGTTGCTGATCTCAAACTATTCTAACAAGAGACATATCTGACGCTCGAATATGTTACGCTCAATTTCAAAGCTTTCCTTCCATCCGCAGGTTGGATACATACCACAACAGCTAGCGTTATGAACACAGGTGGCAAAGTTACTGCACATGTTAGAAAACATGAGCACAGGGTGGTCCGTCCAAAAGACTCAAGCAGCTGAATATTGCATGGCAAAAAATGTACCAGAGTGCGTTGTGGGTTCCTCCTACCACTCTCATGTTTAGGGAGGGGTCAATGTTATTTGTAACGCATGATGTTCCATTTCGAACTAAAAACTGCCATTTCGTTAAAATACAAATAGAGCAATTAATTTGTACGCAGCATCACATATTAGAATTAGTGTTAACGAAAAAACGATGCCTCCCTATGAATGAAAAGGTAACGACTGGCCAAAATGCGTAACGCGCACCGGGTACATTATTTCTTACACAAAATATAGCAATTGTTTGAAATGTGATCAAACAAGTCGTGTCTTACTCAGCAAATTGAAACATGTGAATTTTGAAATATCGGAAGCTGAATTCATTAAAGTTCCCACAAAACAGATCAGTGTGTTCCAGCCCAATTTCAAAAATACAAGCAGGTGTTTCCGAGCCAACCTGGATTCGGGTTTTTCAAAGCCAAACACAACTCATTAATTTTGGGTGCTTTGAAACCGAATCCGAACACTTGTTGCCATACTATCGTCAATAGGATTATCCGCTCTGGCGACAACTTACCAAACCGTATAATCGCAGCACGAGTGCTGTTATCAGTAGCCAAATTGGCGACAATTTTCAACACAAGCGTTCGCAATCCAGCCACTGCACGTCCATTCTCTTGCGATCCATTTCCCATCAAAGCTTCGTGATCAATAAAACTCCAAACGTCGCGTAACAAACTCATTGTTTCAGACGTTTTGAAGAACAGATGTTGTGAATGGACAGCAGAATTTGCCCCGAGAGCTTCCAAATAAGCAACAATGGCTCGTCGACACGGTTTCGCTTTGTATTTTGACGGATTTAACGTATCGTCATCGCCGTTCCAAAGTACTTCCTCAAAAATAACTACAAAGTCACAAACTCACGATACAACACACCAGCATAAAAATCGGGTTTTTTATAACGTAACCAGTAGGAGATGGCTGGATATCCGGTGCTTCAATTTTCAAGCATCCGATCGCATCCTGGAAACACATCTTCTAACCTTGAGTCGTAGTAAATCAAACATTTAGTCCATGGACCTCATTAATGTTTTCCGGTGACCAACATAAAAAATGTTCACTTTTTGTACGTATTTGGATGGAAATTAAATTTCTGAAACTCGAAAAAATATAGAAACTATATACGGATAATTAAACATGTATTTATATTAAAGTAAGAATTTTGAACAAATTTTACTTCATTTTGTAGTTGTGAATTAAATCACCTGTTCTTCTGTCCATGGAACGTGTAAATTATGCAACGACAGCGCTGTATGGAACTGCAGGCATGGATCTTCCGCTGTTGCCAATAGGTCAAATAAAAGCGAACGAATACGATGTTCTAAAGTCTGAAACATATACAAATAACAAAAAACTGTGTAATATAATTTTTTTCATCAATATAAATAGCGATTTCAATAAGAAATGCAAAATATTGTCAACGACACCAATAAGTTTATGTATCCTTGAAGTTAAACAGATTTTTTTGCAAGAATATACTGGTTTCTCAGTTGGCTTTTGTTAAACACGTTATCGCTAACACTACTTGTGCTCGATATATCTAATTAAGAATACGAGTTCTAATACAAATCCCATGCTGTCAGGTCAAACAACCTCAAAGGATCCAGGGTGCAAAGTGGAACTGGATTATACCGGAATTTGAATGGAAATCGGAACAGCAAATTCATACCAAAATCAGAACTAGAAATTTTGTGAGTATACGGATAATTTCAATTAAAAATAGAATGATTCAGGGTGTCTGTTGGCTGACAACAATTCTCAAAAACGTCAGATGAACACATAGGCAATCATTTTTTGGCTCTGTAAAGCTAAACTACAATCAATTATTGATAAGCTTCATCGAAAACAATATAATACAAAATGACGCGGAATTTTTATACAACATATCACAACAAGTAGGCCTAAAATTAAAATGTCAAAAATCCGATTCCGATGTGCATTCGAAATCGGAATCGGAACTTGTTTTGAATCGAAATTCTAATCGGAACCGGAATTCCCGTTGCACCCTGCAAGGAATAAACAGAACTTCTTATGATATAGACTAGAGCACAAATTCTGCGATATTATTTATAACACCTGACTACCACGGGATTGGATCCTTTCTCAAAATGGCCAGCTCTTCCCGGGTTCAGCCGCCCATCGAAAAATTTCCGTTAATTTGAAATCTTACATAAAAACTCCTCAAAGGTGAATTATCTGGAGGTCATCTAAAAGCTTCCTACAACTCAACAAATCTCCAAACCCCCCTCTCGAAGTTCAGCAAGCGAAATACCAGTGGCAGTAACTGTTTTCCAAACCTCTGCAGCAGCCCACATTCAACTCACGGTGACTTAACACAATAATTAACGGCTAAATATTTGCACAAACCTAATTCAGCCCATAATTTTCTAGTCTTACTTTAAAATCATTAGAAGAATCTGTTGGCACAGGCTTGACAGCAGACGGAATGATAGCATTGCCGAGTTGTACCAGATTGACGAGCCCAATGTCACTGCACGCCTGAGCAATAGTTACTCGTTTCCATTCTGTAGCAAAATACAAATTATATCATAATATAAACAAAAGCAAACATCGAATAAAGTATAAAAAGTAAGTAGAGGGCACAAGGGCCAATGTTAAAGGTGATCGTTCCTGTAGATCGCTTTTACAATGGAAACCCCTCGATTTTCAAAACTTTTTAAATCCAACATTTCACGTAGTTAACTTTCTTCAATTCAAAAGGACAACGGTTGCAGCACAACTTGTTTGAAAAATTGAAACATTTCATAGTAAAAGCAAACTTTTCACACCCATTCGCCTGATAAATTTACGTAAACCCGTAACTAACATTCCGTGTCTCATCCCCGAGCCTAACCATACATACTGCCGTCCAAGCATGTTTATTCACTTTTTACCCCGTGTTTCATAGTATCGTCAACCCCGACGCTACGGTGCCATAAATAACGAATTGGAGCCTAAAAGTTTTTGTGTCGATCGCCAAATTGACGACGTAAAATTATTCTGCGTCATTTATTTTAAAATTTTCCTTAAAAGCCACTAAAGCGTAGCTGATAACAGTGAACGCAGCATTTTCCACTTGGCTCTGTATGGTCTCAGAACAATTTAAATTTCACATACAAGTCATAGGCTTTTAAAAATCGTACCATTCCTTTTACGGGGTGCAAATATTTGAATTGGAAATTGAAAATTCATGATCAAATAATAACAGCATTCACTTACCTGCAATTTGTTGAATTTGTTGAATCCGACTCAAACAAGCAACTGCCGTCTGTCGTACATTCAAATTAGTCGAATGAGTTAAATGTGCAAGGCATTCTATACGTTGACGACAATTGAAGCAAATGTGGACGTTATCTGAAACATAATACATACTATGCATAAATACACAACAATATAAAGTCCATTAATTCCAGATCCTGCAAAATTACATTTTAGACAACCGGACGAAACTGGATACATTTTGTCTAACGATTCCAATGACGACAGATACATAGATATATTGAGAGAAAGACAGCTAACCGAGTGAGACAGCTACGGGTACAGGTCGATTACGTCAAGTTACATCTCTAATTCCGGCAAGCAGTCCTAAGGTATTTGGCCAGAAATCCTATTTTGATGAAATAAAAATATGCATTGCCCATATTTTCAAATACGTTTTGCATTAATCACCAGTTACTACATAATAGTACAGAAGTCCAACAAGGAACTACATTTCACAGGAACCAAGAACACGAACAGGAGTCTATTTTTGTCGGCGGAACAGATACCGGAACAGGATCATTATCCAGTTTTACAAGCTCTCTAAGCCAACAAGGGCCCGCACGATACTTTACATCTGTTCAAATGCAAGGCTATGCCAACCGATCTAGCGATTAATGACGACCTGTGGACCAAAATACGGCTATTTCTCCAAAAACACAATAGTTTCCAAAATTTTGTATTGTTGAAACAGCATCTTATC